>JAOSYY010024302.1:0-15042 GCA_025727935.1 Hebomoia glaucippe
ATTTTCACCCCTCTACAGTCAACCCCTAAATATTTATGTGGCAAAACGACGTTTGCGGGGACAGCTAGTAAATGTATAATTTTTAACATTGTTTCGCACGATTCTGTAATCATGCAGCTTATGATACAATGAAGCCAGAACCAAAAGCGTTTTTTTAATAATTTTATTGGCATTAATTCTTGATAAAAAAATGTGATAGATTTCGTGTTTGTCCTATTTAGGGTGCAACGAGTCATCACCTCGGACAGAACTTCTCTAAAATGTTTGATATCGTTTACGACGATCCTGACACCCAAGAGAAGAAGTATGTCTACCAAAACTCTTGGGGTATCACCACCAGGACTATAGGTAAGATTGCTAATATTTGTATGACAGTAATGGACACACAAGCGCAAAACATAAATTTAATGATACACTTAAAATATTTAAAGTGTTCATAGATGGTCAAATTTTAATTAACCTATAGTCTTATTATAGTAGCAACGTTAAGGTTTTTTAACTATGACTTTAGACATTCATGTTTCTATAAAAAAACACGATATAATAACATTAATTACTGATAATTTTAAAAAACCAAAACTGGCATACTGAGACTGGCAAGGTTCACTGATTTTGTTGTCAGACTTTTTTGAGTACGTTTTTCATATAAATAAAAATGTAAGTTAAATAAAATTGTCCAGGTGTAATGGTACTTGTACACGGTGACGATCGCGGTTTGGTTCTACCGCCGCGAGTGGCAGAGATTCAGGCTATAATTGTACCTTGTGGAATCACCGCTTCAAGTACTGCCGAAGAACGGAAAACGCAGATGGAGTCCTGTCAGCAGCTGGTGGAAGAGTTAAAGGCAGCTGGCATAAGAGCGGAAGGAGATTACAGAGAGAATTATTCACCAGGGTGGAAGTTTAATCATTGGGAGTTAAAGGTGACTATAGGCAAACTTATCCTGTCTGCAATATCCATATTTATACAACTTAAAACTTATTTTATCAGATTTACGTTTGATATTTATTATTGTTTATTATATTTTTTTTAAATATTTGAATGTATAATCGCGTAATACACGCTGTAACCGACGCTTGGCTACTGTTTTGTATGATATAACTGGAGACAATGCCGACGCAACTAGTTCGCCTACCAGTGTGCATTTGTGTGGCTCTAATACCCGTCCTATGTGAGCGGACAAGTCAAATACTAATTTTATTAATTAATAATTGAAGCCGCGCATTTTATAACACACACTATGAAAATATTCTTCAGAAATTTCATTCAAGTTATATTTTAATCCATGTATCTTAAGGAAAAATAATTCTGTATTTTATCATTGAAATTAGAAAGGGTAGTTCTGATGACATATATTTTCTTCTTCAGATTTCTAATTAAATTAATAATAAATTCGTTCATGACCATTACCATTCATTTTATGAACAATCAGAATTGGAGGTGCTATACTTGTTTTTATTTTTCAGGGTGTACCGATTCGGGTAGAATTAGGACCGAAAGATATATCTCGTGGCGAAGTGGTTGCCGTAATCAGGTTGACGGGTGAAAAGCGCACGTTGAAGCGAGACAATGCGCCTGAGCAACTTCGTGATACTCTTCTCAAGATACATGACGACATGTTAAACAAGTATGCTGTTATTAACATATCTTATATTTATGATAAAGTAATATTAAAATAAAATACTTACACTTTTGTATAAACTTCATGATTTCTCTGATAGAAAAATGGAAAGAACACAACATAATCGGACTAATATATGATTTTCCGAATGGTTTACAAAATATATTGCAGAGCAAATTATGCTGCATCGCCTACTTAAATCTATTATGATTGTGTCATAAAAGTTTGTATTTCGTTTATCAGGGCCACGAAAGAGAGAGATGAGAGATTATCCTTTGTCACAAAATGGGAGGACTTGACAAATGCGCTGGAACGCAAGCATATCATACTTGCACCATTCTGTGGAGATATACCTTGTGAGGACAATATTAAAAATGATAGTGCCAGGTCGGTTGATTCTTAAATTTTAATAAATATTGATAGTTATATACCAACTCTAAAATGCTTCAGGTGCAACATGTGCATCAATAGGCAACTATAGGCAGGAATTACCTTATGTGAAAGCTTACTGTCTTAATTTCACTATTAAGTAAAAATTTGAGTAAAGTATCTTTTTTTGAAACGAGTATTCTAAGAAGTCTTCTTAAAATCTTTGAAAAGAAATATTGGCAGACAATTATGAAAATTTGTTTAGATTTATGTTTATTAACTCTAATATTCTTTTTCAGAAATGAAGATGACCAGACAACAGAGGTAAAAGCTCCATCCATGGGTGCAAAGTCACTGTGTATTCCATTTAAACAGCCTCGTGAAGTGACTGCTGATGATCACTGCATACACCCAGCTTGCAAAAACAAGCCCAAATACATTACTTTGTTTGGCAGAAGTTATTAAGTCTCACAATTTGTACAATTTTGTAAATTAAAAAATATTTATAATAAATAAATGTTTTATTGCCATATCTCATGATTTTAAATTAAAAAGTTTTCCCAATTCATTGATTGTTTCTATAAAAATCTCATTATTAATATTTGGCTATTTTATGAGAAAATTATAAGCTTTATTCCATAGTTATAAGATATTTAAAATTAATATCAATCCTGTCTTAACCCTAAGTTAGTTTTCTCAATATTACTCTTTATCCTCTAAGAGGTCTTCCAGTAATTGAATTCTTCTTTTCTTTGCGTTAAGTAATTGTAGAAATTTACCATATAAGGAAGACTCCAAAGATATTTTCATTTCTGCAAATGTTTCGAGTTCCTTTTTACAATTTTCCAAATCTAAGAATAATTTCTCGTATTCTTCTTTTGATTTTTCTATATTTTGTATCAATTTATAATTTTTATCCAAGAGGATGTCAATAAAAGTGTTTTTCGATTCTGTTACTTCATCGAGATATAAGGAGACCTTACCATGGACTAGTATCGCTGTAGAGTCTTTAAATTTTCTCTTCCAACAAAAAATTGCAGGCTCTGTGTTACTGTGTGCCGAAACAAAATCAATTAAATATTGACTAGTTTTGTTTCGTAAACAATCTTTAACATTATCCTGATACATACTAGCATCTTCGTCAACAAGTTCTGCATATTCTTTAGCGGTTTCTAGAGAATATTTTCCAGACCAACTACATATATTATCAAGGAGTTGAATATGAAATAAATCATCTCCACTGTTATTCCATAATACTTTCACATAGACCGGATCCCCTTTTATATCGAATTTGGATATAAATAGATTTTTATCTAAACATTCCATGTTGTGAAACCTTTATTTACATGCACTAATAATTTTGAGTGAAATACATATATGGTTACGATTTAGATCGATATAAATACTTCTTAATGCTATAAATTAATAGCACTAAGTTATTTAAGATAATTTAGGAAATAGGCTATTTAAGCATTTTATTAGTTATTTTATACATGTCTAAACTATAGTGACATTTGAGTAGATGACGAATGCATGAAACTTTGATGTCAAATTGTCAAAAGTCAACTATACTCAACAGCGCTAAGGAATAAAGGAACATATAAGATTAATAACTTTAACAAGATATCAAAAGTTTAAATTATATCTTTTATCGATTTGTGTAAGACTCGAATTGTGTGAGGCAAAATAGAAAAATACTCTTAAAACAACAATTAATTAATGTAGAAGCTAATTTTTTACATCTGCGTTATCTGATACTTGCTAAAGCCACAAAATGCAAACTTCATAGTCGCTGATTGTTCTAACCTCTCTTAGGTATAGAAATTTACATGCCCCGTAAATGTTCAGCTTTTGTGAAATAACGAAGAAGTGCCCGTCACAGGCTTTGTTCTTCTAAGAAGTATATTAATGGCATTGGAAAATGTTTACATATTGTAAAATCCTATTGAAAATTAAGAAAATATTTAATAAAAACAATGGTTTTATTTTCAGATAATTTTGTAAAGCAGATGAGAAATAAACAGCACGCTGTTTTTTGCATTATATGTTAATTATACATTATTTTATGAGGCAAATCATAACTAAGACGTCATTCACTCAAACCTACAATACATTTCAGTATTGAGAAATTTACAGCATTTTCAATTATTATTTTTATTAAAATTCATTATCAATAATTCTTGGATATCATCATATTTCACATTTTTTTTATCGCCTTGGTCTCGCATTATTTTAGATTTCTTTAGATTTAGTAAGTTAAGAAATTTATCACAAAGTGCTTTTTCCATATCTATTTTAAGATTCAGAAATTCTTCTGTGTCTTTTAAGCACTTTTGATATTCCTTATATATATTTTTACACTTATGTTCCCAGTGGTTCGCTTTGCGTATTAACTGTTTGTTTAAAGCGAGCAATACTTCCACCAAGTCTGGTTGCATATTTTTAGGTGAAGTATCAAGTTCCATAGGAAGAAAACCTTCTATGATAACTCCGTCAGTGACTTTTCGCTTCCAGTAAAAGAAACCACTTTTTAATTCATAAATGTAATCATTCCTTTGTTGCACTAAACATTGTCTGACTTTATTGATATAATCTTTCTCAGACATTTGTAGATTTCTACTAAAACTGGCCAAACGATTTGGTGAAAACCTCCCTTTCCAAACATTTTCCTTAGCACAAAGATACATTTCGAAAGAATTGGTTTGCCATCCAATCATTAAATACAGGCATTCTTTATTTGTGTTTATTTTTGTTACAGTAATAGCTTCATCCAAATCCATTTTTTAATGAATTTCTTTATTTTGAAATTTTAAATCCTACTTTGAATACTAAAAATCATTGTGTTTGCTAAAATTATTATTTGAGTAAAACGTTATAATTTATTTCATGGTTGATTTGACAGATTCCTTTATCACGGTCAAGTCAACAGAATAATGAAGACAATACTCTGACAAAAGTAATAAAATATATATTTTAATATAAATAAAATTCTATTAATAAATTAAAACTTATCGTTTTTTTTTTGGTGTTGTTTACCCATTGATATACTGTCTAAATTAAACTTTAGGAACTTTATATTATCTATAATCTAGACGTATTTGTTTCATAAATTATCATTGAAAATAAAATAAAAAAAAAACGACCGTATATTTGTGAATAATTTATTTTATTGTTTTACCACAGAGGGCAACCGATGTACCAGGGTTGATCGGTGAAATAAATGTGCATGGTAACAATGCCATTATTTCTTGCTAATTCGTAGAGGCACTGGGGCCCATCGGGCACGATCGCCTATGATGAAAAACACAATGTGGTTAACACGCTTTTAGTAGTTTTGCTTGTATCGAACCAAAAATTATAATATTTTGACAGGTTATTTTTAAGCTAATCTTGAAGCTGATCTGATTATTTGGAATTTAAGAATACCCTATATTTTGAACTCCCTATACATCTATTAGGATGCAATTTTGGGTAAAAAATCGTTAATTATTTAGGTATATAACAGGACAGACTACTCATACATCAGTGGCAGTTAAACTCATCATTACGATAAGAAAATGAAAAAATATGAATAACTTTGGTTATACTAACAACAATGTAGAAGTCACTCCTTCAAGTTGATATACAACAAAATATGTGATTCTTTGGTACCTGGCACAATATTACCTACCTATAAGTTTATGTTATATTATGTATAAGTCAGAATTCAATATATGAATTTGGCAGTGTTGCAATTGATGTTAGTTATTTTAATTGCTTAATTATTAGAATAATATTTATTTCTAAACTGCGTCAGTGAGAAAAGTATATTTTTGACGTCAGTCACAGTCAAATTGAAATAGTGATACTTTTTGTAACACTTACTCTAACAGCTATTTCTCCAGGACGTTCAAACCAATCACGTCTTCCGCTGACCAGTTCCAATTTTCCGGCTACCAGGTATCCTACTCCTTCTAACTTGTCGGAATCCACAAGCGGGAACCATGGGAAAATATGCTCAGCGGTACAAGGCGTAGTCGTGGTCATGTTGTAGTAGTAGTGACGGCCTATAATACATCTTATTTATATTACTTGTATATTAAATTACATTGAACAAAACTATTTACTTATTTTTTTACAGCTGGTTTTAAACAGTTATTAGATATTCAAGTATTTAACGTACATATATATTTATTCTATGGTGTAAAACGATTCTTAGATATACTACCTAATTGAGATATTTATTCTATGATTGCGTGCCATAAAAAATAAGTTCTGAAATATAAGCACAGTATTTTATTTTTATATAACTACGTCGAATACCCACAAATAAAGCTGTAAATGTGGCATAGTAAAAAGTAGTAGCAATCAATTTGACTTCATCCTGCAATAATTGTAATCAATTGTTATATGACATGTTATTTCGTATTGTCAAATTTTGATTATGCCTGCTGAAATTAATTTATTACGTGATCGAAATGAATTTATTAAGCATATTGCATTCAATATTGTTTCAGGCGTTTTAATTTTCGAAGTATACACTTAATTTATTTATTCTATTAGTTTTTAATAAATGATTTTCGTTCACATTCAAAATTTATAAGTTTTATATTATAGGAGAAGTACGTATAATAAAGTTGAGCGACTAGTTGTTTTGTGAGAATAGTAAACGTCTAGGGTCACATTATTAGATATTTTGATTGTTTTGATTTTTTTTGTCGAGCTTGATTAATGAAGTGGAAGATAGACTGTTGTTGTATACATCTGCATACAATATTAGAAAAATAATTCTGTACAAATTGGGAAAATAGAAATAGAAAAAGAGGATATTTAACACATTTTAGGGAGTGAAGAAAGGTACAAAGTTTCATTAATATGTCTTTAAAAATGTGACCTATAGGCGGATATACACATAATTACGACTCCCACGCTCGATTTATTTTTTGGTGATATTAAGAAATCTAGGTATATAATGAAATCTTAAAAAAATTTGTAAGTAAAACTTACCCATCCATGGGATGCATGCTTGCTTAGTGAAAATTGTCTTTTTTATGTCCTCTTCAGAACTGGAGATCTTCACGAGTTCCTTGTTGAAGCCAGTAACCCATACGGCGTCTTCTCTCAGTATATTTTCGAAATCGTTGCTGGGGTCAAATTTTTCATTCATAGACGCTGCACCTGAACGAAAGAAATTAGTAAATATTATAAGCAGAAATTTTTCATGTTTTATTAACTTTAAGTTACCAAATTTGTTAGAGTTATTCTTACCTTCAGAAACGAAGAAAATTTGTGTGGTTCTATATGTTTTACGTTGTTGTCCAAAACTAACAGGGGGGCTCCATATAGAGTACCCTTGAGTGTCCCAGCTATAAACAGCATTCGAGAATTCACTTTCGTCAAGCTGTTCACATCAAATATGCTATTTAAAAAATGTCTTGAAAGCTAAGTCACAATATACATTGAATGAAAAACCAAAGTTTTATACTTAAAAAAATTGATTTTGGATAAGTTTCGTAAGTCACAACCAACTAAGCATTTCTTACATTATGCCAATTTAATTATTGCTAGCGTAATTTTGAACTATGGTTACTAACAGCAATTTGGAGCCCAGCAATTCTGTCAGAGTTGTCGAAGAAGGCGCATAACACACGATCGGAAGCACAATACATGGTGAAATTTGCATTGGGTAGATTTGCTACTCCTGGAGTAACGTTCCAGTTGTTGAAGATTGCACTGAGCACAGTGCGCGGGACATCGAAGAAGAAATCAGTACCAGGGCGAAGGCCGACGTTGAATTTTACTGGAAATATATTCTTAAAAATATTTATTTCTAATTTAAAGTATCTATTATATGGAATAATGACGAAATATTAAAATTTTAACATTTATTAGGTCCAGCCTTTATTGTACTATATTAAGGACTTTTAAATTTTTATTTGGGACGTAAATTTGAAATACATACCTCTTAATCCACGACGGCGAGAGCTCTCTAAAAAGAAAATGTTAATTGTGATATTATAAAAGTTTATTATTTGTAATTTGTTCATCCGTTTAAGAAATGATAGAAAAATTATTCTTACCTCCACCACATGCTAACGCTAGGACAAGCAGAGCAAACAGAAACCGATTCATGTTTGATCTGTTATTAAAATATAAATAATTTAAAATTAACGAAACCGCTGAAATATATATTAGACGAGGTAAATCTAATCTCACAGATTAGATATATTTATTATTTACGAGATATGTTTTTAATTCTTTGATTTATCCTCTTTAAATCCCAGATTAAAAGATAATCAACGATACGCGATTCGGTTGCTGATTCATTATATTTTTAATAATATTTATAATATATACCTAATATGTCTAATTTTTATAGTCAATTGCTTATTAAAATTGCAATATGATTTGGCCCGGTCTACTTCACGAATGTAGAAACGTATCAAAATAGTACCACTTTATACCTGGCAACGCGAATGCAAGGGGTTAGCTCGAGACTGCAACAATTAGGCGTATTTCAAGATCTCTTAATATTTCAGTTATGTGGAGTAGGTATAGTTTTTTTATTAACAAGTGATTTTTTTATATATAAAGGCTAATTTTACTGTAATTACGAATACTAGTAAGCACGTTTTAGTAAGCAACCTTTCGAACAGATGACTACTCGTTAAAGGTAACAATAAAATATACAAAACATACATACGAGAAATAGAACTCTCTTGTTCTATCATAGAAAAATAACTACATATTAGAGTTTCTTAGATTTATTGAAGTGGCGTATTTGTATGATTAAAACACCCGTTTTACTTCAAAAGCTATGAATTTCCTACATTAAAATAATTATCTTAAAAACGAGGTAAACTACTTCTTTTAGTAAATAGAAAAACAAAATAATAATGATTTGTATAATATACGTAAAAATATTTCACTCTTTTTGTTAAAACCTGTCTCATTGATCGTGTTGGTAGTAAAGTACTGAACCCTTTTCAATCAAATCGAAACCATCCTTCGCCGTTTACTTACAAGCGTGATAATGTAACGTAGGTACCAACTCAATATACTTATATCTACAAAAACTTTTAATAGATAAATGGTACCAACAATTCCATAATTAGTTTTGCATAATATTCCGTACTGTGGTTTGCTCGCAACCTTATATTCAATATTAGTATAACTACGAAATATAATATAACAAGTAGTATTCGGGGTCTATACATATGTAACATTTTAAAAATGTTTTTAAAGTTTTATAAGTATTGTTAAAAGAATTGCGTTTTTAAAGTATGTTTACACGTCATGTAAAATTAGTTTAATCGATATAATGAAGGGTCGTAAGACTATGTAAAGATGCATATACAATTACACACAATCTATGACAGTGATAATAATTAAATATCTTAAAAATATTATTATTATAGTTTCCTTTCGGATAATGAAGTCACGCATCGATCAACAGTAATAAATACGATTAAAACGATAAATATACAAACTGAATATTTGGTATCTTAATAGATACCACTGTAGCGTAATAGTAAATAAAAACGTTTCTTGTTAGTTTTTTATTTAAAGAGGTTAAAATGTGTTTGTATTTCAGGTACTTTATAGTATCTGCAATCAGCGCGCATTTGTTTCAGATCACAAGACCGAATGGAAAAAAACAACGATTGTGAATAATTTATTAGATTATTTAGGGCAATCGATGAGACAAGGTTGATCCGTGAAGTAGATGTGCATGGAAATAACGCCAACATTCTTCACTAATTCATAGATGCACTCAGGTCCATCGGGTATAATTTTCTAGAATTAATATATAATATTGTTAACGTGATTTTACTTACTTGTAACTAATAAACAATGTAATGAAACCTTAGAAATCAATTTTAAACAATTTATCTATCTATGTACTATCTACTTGCAGTAAAACCTGGTTTGTATACGAGTTGAGAATGTAAATATTAATTTTGATGTCTTGGATTTGATCTGGGTATCGAACTATGAGCAAAAACGTGTACTTTTTTAAATCTACGTGTAGGTAGGTAAATCTATATGAATGGCTTTAAAAGAATGAATTTCTAAAAAGATTATTAGGTCATCTAGTTTAAATGAATTGAAATATATTTTTAGTGAAAAATAATACATTGAATTTGGTCATTCTCAAATCAAAGTAGTAATGTCTTTTGTTACGCACTTTAACAACTAATTCATCAGGTCGTTCGAACCAATCACGTTTGCCAGTGACGAGTTTCATGTTGCCGATAACCAGGAGTCCCACTCCTATTAACTCCCCGGAATCCACAAGAATGAACCACGGAAAGAAGTGCCCCGGGCTACAAGGCATAGTCGATGACATGTTGTAGTTGTAGTGAAGGCCTGCAAAATACTCAAAAACTATTTAACGTATCTGCATCAAATTTAGATAAATACTATTATTTTGAATAATACTTTCATATCAATAAAAACTATAATTAAATAAGCCTGGTATACCTAATCATATTTAAGCACTATATACAAAATTTCAATGAGGTATAAGAATCGATTTAATAATAGACTTTTTATATGTCTAAAATATATGTACATATAGAGTACAAGCTACTCAATTTTTATATTATACGGAGGTTATACTTTTCATATTGTAAATTGTTCTTTAAAATACTTGAATTGCTGGTTAAATCTAGCCACGTCAAATGTGAAGGTTTATAAGTTATTTGCTTCGTGTCAGTAATTCAACTATTCCAAATTAAAAAGTCATATTTATATACATATATAGTAAAACATTGTTGTAACAGAAAATAAAAAATGAGAAATTATGTATTTTTGGGAGTAAATCTTACACGTTCTTATTTTTATAGATCAATATTATGACTACAAAACTCGGCACCCAGTTAGATGTCAATTCTTTTATCAGTGAAGTCGACCATCATATTTTAATATTGAACTTAGCTTCCTTTAGCATTTTTTGTTTTTGACGGTACCACAACCTTCTCAAGCTTCTGCAAAGTATTAGAAAGCTTCAAATAAAAACAAATGAAATCTTTAATTATAATAATATGAATGCTCTACACAAAATAAGTAGGTCGTCAGCACATCATCTCCGAATTAATAATGTCAAACGGTTGATCTATCTCCTAACTTTAAAAGACCTACCTGCTATCATTTCTAAATAATTATAATCAATTATAACATATTTTATTTTTACGCAAATTTTAATTTGCACCAGTTGAAATTAATTGACTGCGAACATGTTTATTGCGTTCGATTACGTTTCAGGCGTTTTATTAATTTTGGATAAATTTGCTTTATTAAAACATTTTTGCCCCATTATGTCTCGTAAACGTACTTAAAATCATCTTTAAATGTTTTCTGATAAATAAAATTATTATTTTACAGTGACTGTTTTATAAAAATATATTATAACATTATAATTAATCCAAATGTTAATAACATGTATATAATATATAAAGCTCATGTACGTATCATTATATCACCTAGTATATTGAGAAAAGATTAAAAATTAATGAAAAAAAATCTCACCCATCCAGCGATGACACATTTGTCTAGTGAAAATTGTATTTTTTAAATCACTTTCATTTCTTGAGATATTTACGAGCTTTTTGTTAAAACCAGTGACCCACAAAGCGTCTTCCCTTAGAACACTTTCAAATTCGTTAGTGAGTTCAAGATTTTCTGTCGCTCCATCTGAACAAAAAGAGTAGTAACATAGTATGTGTATATTTTCTGCCAGTATAAATTGCAATTTCATTGGAATTAATTTGACCAACTTTCAACCGACGATGGGAATTAAGAGACACAATGTCTATACAATATACTATTTTATTTAGAAGCTCGGTTTGTAAATATATTTTTACAAAATAATAATATTCCTGCATGTATTTAAATATAGTCACAATTGTTAGAGGTCATTCTTACTCTCAGAAACGAAGAATATTTGTGTGGTTCTAAACGTTTTAAGGTCTTGTTCACCACTTGCTGGGGGGCACCACAGGGAGAACCCTTGCAAGTCCCAGTCATAGACAGCATCCGAGAATTCACTTTGATCGAGCTGTAAAAATTATACATGCTATTAAAAAAACGTTTTGATAACTAAATAAAAATAATAATGTAAAATATTCTCTCTCCCAACTCTACAACGTCGACTTGTCTTATCTTGAAACGACCTAAAACAATGCTTCAAACATCGGAGATTGAGAGTAACTTAGTGTAAATTTCAATTATTCACCATTTGAAACATCCTTCCGTAGTTTGGTTAGAACTTTTACAGCCTGCTAAAAACGGCTTTGAATTGTTGAAAATTAGTAAGTTTCTGTAAATTATGTATTTTCTAGGGCATTATGTTATTTAAAATAACTTTGAGATATGCTTACTAACAGCAATTTGGAGACCCGCAATTCTGTCTGAGTTGTCGTAGAAGCCACATACCACGCGATCGGAGGCACAGTACAAGGTGAAATTTGCATTGGGTAGATTAGATACACCTGGAGTAATCGTCCAGTTATTGAAGATTGCACTTTGCACCGTTCGTGGGATATCGAAGAAGAAATCAGCATCAGAGTCAGGATTAATGTCAACTTTTACTGTAAATATAATTACTTAGTACAGTTACAAGGTTATGAGTAGATTATCAGATTTATATCAAACTAATATACATAAGTACCTCTTAATCCAGGTCGGAGAGCACTCTCTATAAGAAAAGGATATTATTAGCTTATTTAATATTATATGTTATTAAAATATCTGTGTTTTCCTTTTAATTATAGAAACATTAATATTCTCACCTCCTCCGCACGCTAAAGCTACAATAATCTGGACGGTCAAGGATCGATTCATACTCGTTCTCTTATAACAAGTCAACTATAAAAATTGAAAGTAACTATTGAAACATATTGTATATATTATAACTATGTGTTATGGTAAAATTTTACCATAAAATTTGAATAATAGGATACTAGAAGTGTAACAGTGGTTGATTTGTTCCAGTTTGCCACCGTACATAGACAGAAAAGTCATGAAGTGCTGTAACGCGCTTTTCGACGTTAGCCATAAATTTCCGAATGCACGAAATAAAATAGATAGGTAGCATATTATTCAGTAATTGGCGATTTTTTCGATGGCCATCAACTGAACCTCAGCCTCTGTCAAATTATTATAAATTTTAATTCGTACTGTTGTAGTTACTTCGTTATAAGATTTCTTATATATAAAAAAATATACAAAATACTGGCAACAGTTAGTCCATATATACTTGTCTTTCCCGGTTATGACTTCGTGCAGACGTGGGTAGAGGTGCGAAGGCACGGCCGAAGCCCCGCCTAATGCATGAAGACGTACATAAAAAATCCTTGTCTTGGTATTTATCGTTACATAAATATTAATTTATTGCTTTGCTGTCACATAAACCAAATTTATAATCTGTTAACTTCACCGTAAACAATGTTTACAACAAAATAAAGGAAATTGTACGCAAATATCATTATTAACTACTAGATGAACCGCAAAATTTCGTCTGCGTTGCATAAGATACCTGCTACTGATGCGATGAAAGCATTTATTTTCATATAAGGTATAATTTGTTACTACCAAATGTGCGTTAAACATAAATTATAAATGTTTACTATAAATATGGTTCACTATTTTGGCGGTAATGGCTTATCCATAAAGGATAACAATGTCACGACTCAATTGTAGGAATATTTAGGACAAATAGAGATTTTTAAGACATTACATACGTGTAATCCCATCAGCTTTTGCGGCGTTCGCCAGAATAGCTTCCAGATTTCGTCTTACTATTTGGCGTTTATCATTATATTTTGGATAATTCAGACTATATATTTATAAATTATATCCTATGTGTTATTCTGATGTGCAAGCTAATACATCATAAAAATCCATTCAGTACGATTTGCGTGTAAGAGTAACAAACATATATCCATACATCCATACATTCTTACACACTTTTGCGTTCATAACATTAGTAGGATATCTACCATGAAAGGACTACCCGGTAATGCAGTTCCCGATATGGGGAAAAATTCAAATGTAGATAAATTATATTAAAACACATATTTTAACGTCAACTTTAATTGTAGGTCGCAGTAAAATGATTGAACATTTATCATACAAAAAGTGCATTAAGTCAAAGATAAGAGTATTTATAAGAAATTTATTAAAGTAGAGTTTATTTCTTCGGTTTATATTTAATTGAAGATGCTTTTGAATTCATCGTACATCTTATTAGCGTATCTGTAACCATTCAGTTTGACGCGATCCATGATGGGAGCGGGTTGAATCGAGTCGCCAGGCCTGAAACAGTTGGTATAGAGTGAGTACCCTTAATAGGCAAATATGACCGTTATATACCTATACCTATAAGCAAGCATATTTAAAATATCTTTGATACCGTTAATTAGATATATAAAATTGTTATGCAATAAAAATTATATAATATGAAAAACATGGATGACACGAGTAATCTCTACACGTTATCATAATCCATGACATAGTATATTTTCGATTATAATACATTATATAAGATTATATTTCGAGAACCGTTGAATACGAACGAATAAGCTGAGTGATAAAATGAATTCTTTCGGCTACAATCTTGCAAAGTAGCTACACCAACAACCGCGATTACGCCAACCCCTACTGACCGGTATAGTTCGTAAGTACAGACTTAAGATACTAATTCTAAGGTCTGCTTATACCGGTCTTAAGAGGTTGGAGCGTTTGATCTGGTATTTATATAAAATACAGGTTCAACGGATTAAAAACTCCTTATTTATTATACAATTATATGCTATCGTTCAGCGATTATTAACAAAATGGTACTTTTCTCAATGTTTTGGACCACACGAAAAATAATTTCAAAGTAATTGATAGATAATAAATAATCCGTTTAAATCGTATTTTATATCGAAATGTGAAACTATCTAAAGTACAAGATAATATTATAATGTACTAGCTGACCCCGCAAACGTAGTTTTGCCACATAATAATAGGGGTTGACTGTAGAGGGGTGAAAATTGGGGGTTGTATGTATTTTTATATGCTGTATC
>JAOSYY010024303.1:0-15042 GCA_025727935.1 Hebomoia glaucippe
AAACAGTACTGTATAAATAATTTAAGATTATATTTCTGAAGGCATCAAATATTGCAAACGCAGTTTCCTGAAATACATAATACAATAAACCTTTTAGAAGAGCGTTACGGAACTGTAGAACTCTATAAAAAAGAAATTCATATATCCTTTCACGAGGACAAGGAAACTCTTAAACTACCAAAAGCTTGAAAATTATATTACGTCATTTATAAGCTCTCATAGCTTGTTGTTATTATCTAGCTAGTCTTTATGTAAAGCAACCGAACCAAAGAATGGAATGGGCATTTTACACACTGGTATATAAATTTATAAGATAACACTCATTACAAATAGAGATTGTATATTAATTATTCAGACATCATTCTCAAACTCTATTCTTCTATTTCAATATTAGTAATATGGATATTTTACGAATAGAATATCTACTGTTTTAGGTTTAACTGTAAACTTTACTCTGAATATAACGATATTAATCATATATTACAACTTACGACGTTAGATAGATAAATAACATTTTAACATATAATTAGTACATAATATACTTGTTTAAGTAAATGTAATAAATGGTTATAATTACATTTTTCAGTTACACAACTTTTCAACGCCATTTACGCTGATTCGATTTTTTAGTGGTACGTAACCAAGTGACATTAACGAGAATGGTCGGATTCAACGCAAAATAAACTATTCTATATCTAAGTGTATGTGGAGTTGTTATTTCTGTGTATAAGTTATAAGACGTTGCCTGACATTACTTTTATTTGTTTTTTCTTTATTAGTTTCATTATCAAATTGCCTAATAATATAGTTTATGTGAGTTTTTTTTTTAAATCAACGAGTTAGAGACTATAAAATTTTCAAAATTCAGTATTTATTATTAAAAGCCAGTTCTTCATTCTATTAATATGAATCGATATTATAAAAGTACTAACACACATTTTAAGAGATTTTTAACCTTTAAAGCCAACGGTTATAGATTATAAAATGCCATGATTCATAATAGGTCAAATTCTTGATAGATTTATTTATTACTTCAGACTTAATTTAGGTCAAAGTAAAACTGGCTGCCAACATAATATATGTAAATATATTAGAATCTCTCAATAGAAATAAATTATTCATATCCAAGAGACAGTCTTCGTCAACATATTCGTCTTTATGTAATTAGGAATTTAATATCTATAATTATTTGCCTTTAACCCGTAGCTACACGCGCGATTCTGTTGATTTAGTTAACAACAGTTGTCGATCAATACAGATATCGTTAACGTAAAAAAATATTTCTTTTAGATTATTGATATTCTAATAAATTATAAAGTTTCCCTCTGCCCTCGCCCTATAAGTTTTTATCAAGACAATAACTAAAATAATAGTCTCATATCAACTTTCCTTATAATCAATGTGAAACTTAGGTATGAAGGTGTAAAAACATATTATAAACTAATTATCTCAATTGTAATATTAGATGGGATAAAAAGATTTTTATAGCTATGGAGCATTGTACGCCTAAAAATAACTTTATTCAAATAACGCAAACTTTGGTTGACCTAATTACAATGCAATATTGTCAGGATATCCTGTCGCCTGCTCAAGTTTCACTAATTAGGAGAGTTCTAGTCTGTTTACGAATCCATTTAAGCTCACTGTACTTAGTGCGTTTGATTAGCCGAAGTCCATTAGTGTTAAAAGTCTTATCTAGTCACAGTAGATTCATAATTAGGATCTCTTATTTAAATGAAAGGTACACAATCAGTATTTTAGTCACATTATCAGACACATCTGCGAGTAGAAATCTTGGAAAATCAATAAATTGAGTTCTTTGATTTAGGTTTTTGCTGATGTACCTACATCAAAACTATAATTAGTGGATGTTTAAGTCTCATAATCTAATTTATTAGTGTATTTTCTGAGTATTCCATAATTTATAGACTTAAAATGATATTATAATTTCTGTTTTGACTCTGCTTTATTTTTGTAAAATAGCCAACACTCAGAGTCAAAATTTTTAATATCCGTTCAATGATTTAGGAGAAGTATAAGAAACAAATTCAAGTCCTCATTACTGATTCAATTCTTAAAGTGATCAACATGATTCTGTTATCTTTCCATATTTTTTTTAAATTGCACCGAAAAGCAGCTTTCTATATGTCTCTTTTAACGAATTTTTATGGCAATCCTTTCTAAAAAGAGACTATAAGCGAAAATAAATGATTAGAGTGCAATAACTAATTATAACCACACAATAAAGATAATGGATAAAGCTTGAACCGAGCAAGGAAAATTTATAAACCTAGAAGGTAATTAAAAGTTACTAACAGATAAGATCGCTACACGTGAGGGCTGCTTGTTTGCTTGGATACAACTTTCTTCGTTGCCTCAATTAACATATAATTATAAAGATATAAAAAGATAATATAGAACCAGAATTTTCACAAAGTTTACTTCCATATTCAAAACACGTTTTTCGAAATCTACTCAATAAATTACTATTTACGAAGCTTTAAATATTTAAAAAAATGTGTATATTGGAAAATTGATTTTTCCTTAATTAAGAAGATGATGTTTTGTTATCAAGCTGTGAATAAATTTAAAAATCACAACAATCTTTAGAGTTGTCAATGTAGTATTAAGCCTTTTTTCCTTCTTCAGCATATTGCTCATATACATGGTTTAATATTTTAATAATTTATCATAATTCAATATAAATAATGTTAATGCTAACAAAATAATGTCTAGTAAATTACCAGAATTTTTACGTATTTTCCATTTCTGTCATACGATTTGTCCTATAAATTTTAGTCTTAGAAAAACAGTTAAATTAAGAAAAATAATTGTTTTATAATTTATTATTATTCGATATATGTTGCTTTAAAAAACTATTTTTAATATGGTATTTAATTTATCTATTGCACTTTATATAATGTTTTATACAAAAATCTGTAAAAACTTTATATTAATCCCAAAAGACGTGGCATACATTCGTGCTTTAAAATGTTTGCAGTACGCGCTCTTTTGTGTCAAAAATCCTCTATTTACTTATGAAAAAAAAAGTATTTTTACCATTTGGGCATTATTTCAAATACCTTTTTATGGTTAATCACTATTTTCCAAGTACAGAACCTAAAAAACCAGCACTTTTAAAATGTTTGCATTATATAGAAAATATACAACTTCTTGCCTCTTTGAATAAAATTGTTTGTCAAATATACATAAACATTCGAGTTATAAAAATGCTTTCAGGAACATAATAGTCGGCCTCTTTTGTAATAACACGGTTGGTTTGACACGTGTGTCAAAGGAACGTCGACATAGGGGTTAACTGTCTGACAAAATCCTATCTCTAATCTTCTAATTTAATTACGTATAAGAAAAGCGTATAAACAATTCTAAAGGAAGTATTTATGAACATATTTATAATAATAAACAAACTTCAATAACATTTTCCTCGTGTAGATTTCTTAAAATTTATTAATTTAGTGTTGTTTTACGAGCACAAAAATATACTTACATAAAAAGTATGGAAAATGTTGCCATATCTTCAGGACTAAATAATAAATTCAGAATTTATGACCCACTCGGTCGCGTTATCTGCAAATAAACCCAGTACGAATATAAGCCTAGCATCGGATTGTACCTCAACGTAACAACGGATTGATATTATTTACAAATAAGATAACAATGTCACGAACTAAAGCCTCGAAGCTTAACTAGCTTTTCTTGTCTAAAGTCGACCTACTTTTTTTATGCTTTTAATTATATTCCATCTATATATAAAAAATAAAGTATATATTTATAATCTAAAATTACAACTGTTTCGAAAACACAATTTAAAAAAATAGTTTCTTACTTAAACTCTGAAAAGCCAGGCCGTTTTAAAGGAAGCGCACTGTTCAATGGCTAATGCGACGACGTAACGTTATGTTTATTATTGAGAAATAAATACTTTAAAACGTATGTAATTCTCAGTCACTTATATTGACAAGTGTCTGAATTTGTGAGTATTCTTTTCAAACTAAAATAAATTTACACATAAAGTTTAAGCGGGAGTAACTTCATAGCAATAGGCAAATTAATTTTCCAATACACTTAAAGCGGTGTAATTCTTTGTTCAAAGCTAAAGTACTAAACAGGTCTTGAGCTTTATGGATATAAAATATAACAGTGTTTTATACCGCAAAGTTTTCGATAAGGGAATTGAAATGATAATGCTTAATCCCTCTTATCTATATTGTTTACATTTCAACGATTGACATTTACTTCTAATAAATATACAAGTTTCCATTTGCTTTAAATTATAATAATTATTCCCGACCTTCGCGAGATATACACAAACATAAACACAGACCTAAGTAACTAATAGGTAAAATGTTATGTTTAAATTATAAAATAACTGAGCCTCTGAATTAATTAACCTTAGTATACATAAAGGTATTATTAATAAAGGTGTATAGTTGCCTAAAACAGTTGTTTAACAATGAAATGTTAATGAGCGTTATAAACGTTTGAAAAGGTACGTCTGTTTATTTTTTGCATATTTATAATACCTTAATGTCAATGTACCCACTGTTTTGTTGAAAAAGTAAAATCGAAATTAGTTATACTATGAGCTACGGAACCATTAGGAGCTAGAAAGATATACTAATTAAAAATTTTGTACTCTTCTTTTTGTATTTGGTGGTCAAACATAAACTTTAAAGTTACTCGTAGTGTATTCATTCACCTTAGGGTTTGAATAGAAAATTATATGTTTATAATAATACCTATAGAGTACATTACATCTATAATTTAAATTTTCGATGCGAAATAGTTCATAAAATACAACAAAGAATGCAATATCGCAGAACGAAAAATGAAGCTAGTATATGAAAACCGATAGAGGAAAATTTATATTATTTTTCATATAGAAAATTCTTTCGGATATAAATCCGGCAGGTTTCCTAATGCAAGTAGAATAGCTTACCTACATTCAGTATATCTATGTTTAAAATAAAGACTGAGGTATTATATAAAGAGTCAGTTTTAACCATAATCTTTGAAAAAGGCTCTTAGACTTAATTCAAAATTAATTAAAATGCTGATAAATAATTCTTTTAAAAAATTATTATTTCTAATATCGTATTTATAGACCTTTTTATATGAAAAAATATTATTAATACATAGAGATGATATTAATGATAGAGTTTCTTTTAAAAATCGAACACTCAGACAACATATTGTTGCGCGAAGTTCGCAATTCCGAAAATTGTGGACTCGTAACAATAATTTCTTATATCAATATTTTTATACAATGAAGATTCTACATCACATAGTCTGAATCATGTTCAGAGTATAAGTTACTTATATTGTAAAAATAATACAAAAGAAACACTAGTTATCTGCGAGTGAATGCCCCATCAAAATCGATCCCGCCGTTTTGGAGCGTAGCCGGAAACAACTGACAGGTCACCACACAAAAATTGTATAAAATTATATTCGTCTAATAAATTATTAGTACCGTATATACTTTTAATTACTTTATCAAACGGTTATTAAGGCATTTTAATTTTATTTCTTAGTAAAGACGACGACTCTAAAGTTATTGCATAGGCAATAACTAGATACTGTATACGGCATATCTTTTAGTGCAATAAGGACCGTAATAGAAGGGTTACCCCAGGGGTAACTTTTACATAACCCTTTGATCAAGGCCATATCAGCCAAAAGCTTTCTCATTCTAAGTTACGCACTATAAAACGTCTCGGAAACTTATAAAAAGTTCTTCCAATATGATGTGTACTTATCGTCTCAATTGCACTTGTAGTTTTGTCTCAATACCTGTTCAAGTAGCTTTGAAGAATCTTTTCAGTTTTATTTGTTTAGGATGATTGTATAGTAAGAGACTATTACTTTTTTCAGAGTTTTATTTGACACTCAACGATGGTTAAGATAATGGGGTTCCTCCTGCTTCGCTAGTCTGTCTTGGAAATCCAGGAATTAAGGTATTTGTAACAAATAATAAGGTTTTAAATAAGAGATAATAAAAATTCCAAATTATTTTTTTTGCATTACTGATAGACGAGCGTGAGAATCGCTAGCTACGTGACAACACTATTTAATTTCTATTAAGTGATTTTGGTGTATAACATAATTATAAATATTAAAATATCGGAATAGCGACGCATCGATTTAGCACAAGACCACCTTCCGTTGCAAAATTTCTTCCTATAGAGGAGACTGTGTATGAAAGAGCCGGATTTAGAAAGAATGAAAAAGCCTAATGGTATTTAAGAATTCTTTAATTATAATAATGTTAAAATAAGTACAGTTTTTTAGTTTAATAACAGCCTTGTGTCATAGAACCCGCAAATGGTTGTGGCCGACAGCTATTCGTTGTAACTATTTAAAAAGAGAAATTAAAATTTGGTAGAATTTCGGAAAATAACAAAACACAGTGGTTCTTTCATACACACTCCCCTATATATAATAACGACTTTATACTTGTCACTATAGTATTACAACAATTTTTTTTTTTGCTTACTCTGACCTTAATTTTTTTACAGAAGCACTTAATAAATATCGTAATGAATTTCTTAAAATAAAACTACATATAATACAGTCTACAATTACGTAAGCGATATAATTCGTTCCACGTCCTACTATCCTACAATAATGAAATGCCGGAGGCATTGCTTCTGAACAATTTATTGTCCTGGACTATGTCCGTCAGATAAATGGACTTTTGTTTTTCATATTTTAATCATGTAATTGGAGATAATAGAATTTAAATAAATTATTATAAGTATTTAATTAGTATACTTTTATATTGATTTGAATCATATATGCTGGTCATATTTTTAATTGCAAACTAAAAATTGATGTATAATCAAAGTTATCGAACATTTAATAAATTAAGATTCTTATAATTTTGTAGATCTGCTCAGTTGTTCGAGGATTTCTCGCCCTAGCTACAAATTTTCATATATATTTTTACCACATGACAGACAAAAACATATTGATAAATTACATTTAAAAAAAAATTGCTTAATCTTCGAAGAAACAAATTTCGATAATGTACCTTAATTTTGCGTTTAACGTTGAAGTTTCGTTACTCAACAAACAATTAATTTTCTAACAAATAATAAATCATTCGCAGCAACACCTTATGAATAACATTTTGAATAATTATTATAATCCTTTCCAAATTGAAGCAAACGTAGCTGGCAAGGCGTGAACACTTGTACAACTGTAATTTTATTTTAACCCTTTGAATTACTGAATAGACCACTTGATTTATAATTTATATAGACCTCTTTCGGTTTGAAACAGCATAAAATCGTTGTTTTTCGGGTTCATTTCAACAGAAAATGTTTTTAAAACAGTTGGTCTTTAAATAAACACATTTGAAATTTTTCAAAATTATTTTTAGCAAATCATTATTATGATACGTTTTTTATAGTTTTAGTAATTACTTTGCAGATATTTTTTAAAAATATCTAAATTTGTATCAGTGATATCCACCGCTGATAAAGGGGATGTTATATTTTTGTCTGTCTTTCTCGTTTATTGAATAATTTAGCACCTTACAGCCGACTTGATGGTAGGTAGGAAATAGTAAAACATTTTTCGTCGTTTTAAACTATCAACATATTATTAGGGCAGCGTCTTATTCGAGAAGCTGTCATCAATCAAACGTAATCCATGGTTCTATCTTCAGTAAGCAATAAAGGCGACCTCATCGGTGAAACGTTTCAAACAGATTACGGAAGCAGTGACGACGAAATAAATTCCCATTGCTAGGAATTAATTAACTTCAATAGAAATTGAATTACTTTTCGGCGCTTTGATTTTATTTGAATTCGATGTGTCTTTTTAGCTTTTAGCTATAAAGCTTTCGTATAGATCTAATTCTCTGTGCCTTAAATAAATAGTCAAGTGCCTGAAAAGACCTTTATAAATAAGATAATTAAGATTACATTTCAAACATAAGTAAACGAATCAAAATTGGTTCATTCATTTAGCAACTACAATCTCACAGACAGAGATGTATTTTTTGCGTCGGAGGCTAAAAGCAGTATAAAACCGTATAAACAGTAATAAAACGAGTGAATTTTCGCCTGGTCTTAAATATAATGTCATTTTTATGACATAATAGCAGCTGTGTTATATTTAAATTCTGGTACCTTTGTAAACTTGAAAACAACGAAAAAAACAAACACGATGTTAAGACATTAATATAGTTCAAATAGATTTATAAGTAGAATGTTTTTGAAACATAATAATGTTACGTAATTATTTCCGTGGTTAGATTTTGTAATCATTATACAAACTTTCTCAGCCTAAGGGTTCATTAAGAGTTTCGAATAATATTAATAAACTATACCGTTAAAATCTTTCATCAATAATCCTTCACTAAACACCTAAGTACGTAATATTTGTTTGATGAAATTCAGTCACGGCAGGTACTTGATTGATGGTGGAAACTTTGACTGTTTGATGTATTACCTCATTTATTTATTATTTATATAACATTTCATATATAAACATCACACTCGTATGAGTTCACATAAAGCGTATAGCTGCCATCTTTGTTTACTGTGTCTAGATGATATGTGCAGACATGTGGAAATACCGAAAAAATGTCAGGAAAAATGTGAAATCCAAAAGAAGTTTATACAGATTACGCCCATTTCCGTAGTTCTATAAATCCAGAACACATAATATACATTTTAGATGTTCAATATTTTAAAACGAATTTCATGAATTCTCAACGGAATATCGATAGATCTGTAAAATATTATAGTCGCAATACAAATCGAAGGAGGCTTCAAGTAGCTGAGTGCTGTGATTATGAATATTGGAGAGCATCTTAAAAAGTACCTCGTCATTAAATAAGCTCCCAAAATTTTGCTGCTTTAAGTGAATTTATCTAACCTTTGATGCTGCACTATAAAAATTAGAACCTGGCGATTGACACGATAAATATATTTTTAAAACTGACCGGATATTTGCATGCAATATTATAACGGAAAATCTACTATTGTTTTAGATCGAACATAATTATTTCGAGTATTATGCGTATTTTTTAAATATATATTATGTATAAAACAAAACTCAGCGTAGATAATTTTCTGTCATGCAATATTAAAGTCCAAAAACGAAAACTAAGCGAACAACTTAGCAGCAAATCAAACTTCGTATGCAAACAGAGATCGATTACTAATTAAACCAGTAAATGGATGAACAAATATTGATGTTTATTGTTTTGAAATTAATAAAGCAATGTATGGAAATAGGATAAATGTTATCCTACTTCTCTCTTTATTAAATACAAAAAAAATATCAGTGGATTGATTATCAACTATACTTATTTGTGACGAATATTAGTCGCTGTAAAACATTAAAAATCATTGTCTACATCATAACTTAAGTATAATGTTTAGCATTTTATATTTTAAATATATTCAAATTATAAGTAACGTCCAAGTTACATACCGCTCTTAGTTGGAAAAGTCGTAAACTACTGTGCGCGTTTCGACTTCAATCTATGAACTACCGAATACCTGAAATAAAAAAATAAAAATTAGAGCGGCAGCAGAATGTCATTACAAATAATAACTGATGTAATATAGCAAACGTCTTAACTAAACTTATAACAAAAAAGCCCCTGCATAATTTGTTGGTCTTAGGAGTGTCCATAGACGACAGGAATCCTTTACCACCACGTGAACTGAATGCTCGTTTGCCTTTCTGAGGTCTAAAAAAACATCTATTCTTCAAGTAACATTTTAAGAATAACGTATAAATTATTTTATCTAAAGAGAAAGTTGGGGACGTAAAACACGAGATAAAGTAAGTAGGCTAAGGGTGATCGCTGAAAACTGGCTTTTTGAAGGCCGCGATATGTTTCACTTTTCAGTGCATTATGAACCGCCAACCCGGACGGACATTGTTGCTATTATTCCTCTCTGAACAAAAACCGGGTACTTTATAGGCATAAATATTAGACTAGTTGTTTGTGTTGATATTCAATGGATTCCTATATTATTTATTTACAACCGCGGATTTATTAACATTTTGGGAGTAAGTATTTTTTATTATTACAATAAATTTATTATGAACAGTTTTGTTTGCTATTATCTTATGTACAGGTGAACGTAAATAATTATGATAAATAACAAAAATATATCAGTAGTAATTCATTACAATTCCAATAAGGATAGTTTAAACTAGATTTGTGTACTTCAATTGCAATAAATACAATTTAAAACAATATTTTCCCATAAAACGTTTTATCTTTTGAGATAAAGTGGTTTTTAGTTCTCTATAAGTACTAGTACTTTAACATTTACAGATCTTAACATTGTAATAAATAACTTTGCAGCGTGTTGCAAAGTATCTTGTAAATTATGAAAACAGAACCGACTTTTAACACTTTTTATAATTAGAAATGAATAAGTGTGATTGAATAGGTTTGAAATTAAAAATTAGTCAGTGAAACTAACATTTACCTGTTACATATTTCCCTAGAAGACAAGAGATTTCCCTTCTTAAATGTGTTATAGAAACCAGATATCAATCGCTTAATATAGGTTATAAGTCTATTTACTTATGTAGCCAACAAAATACAGCATTCTACAGTAAAAACGATAGATTGTGCGCGAAGTTACATTGTCAGTCTGTGATTGAAGCCATGTTTTAAAACTCATAAAATATACCAATGGAACAGTACATCGCCACATCGCAGTAAATAAATTGTTAAAGTAACTCTGTTGTGTCCTCAACAGAGTTCGTCATAAAGTTAGCTATAAAACCTGCTTAAGGCTCGTTAAGAGGGCGCTTGAACGATACAATAAAGACACTCATTGAAACCGCACCTTTATTCACTCCACCTAGGTTGTTTGTTTAGATTATGTTCTATTTAATGAGATCAATCACTTAGACTACGATAATGAAACGTCGGTGCACTAAAGCATTATAACGAACATAAATTTAATATTTATAGTTTAGCGGGCTAAAACAGAGGCAGAACACTCTAAGAACATGTATTAATAGATTTTATCCTGTATATATATTCTATTTAAGAGGCGATGCGGGCTCCTACAGTAAATCACGCCTCGAAAAGAAGGAAATTAAACGTCTCACGAAAGAAACCAAAAAGTAAAGTTTTCATTCGTAATATCAAGGAAAAAGTAAAAATTACAATCAACCATTTTATTAACAGGTATTACAGATGATCAATTAATACGAGATGATGGTTCATTAATAAAAATCGAAAGTTAAATTCATTTAAATAAACTTTTGTAAGCACTTGTGAATATTTAATGCGTAAAGCCGACCCGTGCGGAAGATTTCTTGTACCCCAGAACTGGATGCTCTTTGATATTCCATAATTTTACATTATTTATACAAAATAAATTCCATAACATTCAAAGGCTTATAAACGACATGGCTCTATTTCATTCTTTCTTCTTCTCCTTTATCTTTCAATAAATTTATACTTTGATATCGTCTTTTATTTTGCTATACACATTTTTTATTCTTACATTCAAAAATACAGAGAATTTTTACCTAAAACCTCCCAAATGCCATTCTTTATCTATACTAATATTATAAAACTGAAGAGTTTGTCATCTCAGGAACCGCCGCTTCAATTTCAAAAATTCTTTCAGTGTTGGATTGTCCATTTATGGAGAAAGGCTATATTATATTTTCAAAAAGTTAAGGATCCTTACTAAAAGTTCAATAAAGTTCATTTCGATTTTTACACCTTAGTTTACAAAGTGTAAAATTCGAAATGAACGCGAGCGAAGCCGCTAGCAGAGTCTAGTTTTTAATAAAATGGTTACTAAAGATGTTTTCTCATGGCAAATGACATGCCTAAGATAAGTTTGTTAGAATTATTTACGGACCTATCGCAATATGTTCCCTTATAAATTTTCACACGTCGTTAATCAAATAAACCTTCAAGAAATTGATCACGTAACCTAAAGCCTAAGGAAGGTAAAACCAGGATATATGACGAGGTCAGTATGGAATCGTTTAGCTGTGTACTGACCGCTGATATTGACCTTAAACGTTTATGTTATCAGAGACAATCAACTGGCCATATGCTGTTATGCAACGATACAATCATTTTCTGTGCAGTTACTTGCTAGGAACAATTAATATTTTATAGTAAAGATAATATCGCTTAATAGAATATTCTTTTAACACGTTTGTTTGGGACTTCTTAACTATGGAATAGTATAATCAGATTTTTTAATCTTCGAAGGCCATCTCCGTATGAATTACGAAATAAAATTCATTTACACATATGTTCCCATAGATTAGCTTTGACAATAGATGTTGAGTTATCCTAACTACTCGTATGAACAGTACAAAGGTAATTAATCAAATTTTTTTCGTCTCTAATGACCAATTATAAAGCTAATTTGATATTATATATCTTAGCCACATATCATTAATTATTTATATATAATTATATGCTGTCGATTTTTCTTTCTAACAGTAAAAAATTGACAGACTAATGTTGAAACAGACAATATCCCTATACGACGTTTTAACTCCCGTCGCCAAAAGAAGGGATGCCTGCCTGTGGCATCCCAGCTCCTAAACGAATGGCCTGATTTTGATGCGTCTTTTTTGTTTGAAAGTTGAGTTCATCAGATGTTTTTTAGCTATAATTTTTGAAGAAATTATTTATAAATTTAATAACTAAATATTACTCGTTGACATTTTCCCTACATCTTTAGTGCTAAAAAATATTTAATTAATTATTCAGATATGTTGTATAGCATTTTCATACGTCATCGTCGACGCACACAATAACTAAATGTTTAATAAAACGATACAAGGAGCTATGTGACCTCTTAAACCATAAATGTATATTATCCGTAAATGTTAAAGAATAAGAGATAGGAAAGCTAGTCAAAAAATATAAATTTTATTTCATTCGCGTTTGATAATGGGATTCTAGACACGAAAATCTAATCGTAGTTTTATTATACCCTATACGTTTAAACCATTCATGGTCTTGATAAAAATGAATTGAAATTAGAGTGGCACTCATAAATCACCACTACAACACGGCTAGCACACAGTGGTAGAAAGCAAGAGAAAAAATCTCTTTGAAGAAGAATTGGCAGCATACGCGACAAAATAATTTTTCCTTCAATCTCATTTACATTTCTAACTTATAAAGGTAATCTAGCAGACTTTTTTATGAACATCCCTTTCTTGTTTTCTCGTAAATTTAAACGTAAAAATCTTCAGGTACGCCAAGAAATATGTTTATGTTAAAAAATGATAATAGAAATAAAATATTATATTCTCGATATTTTATTAATAAATTTTCGTAGAGCGGCTACGTTACTCGTTAAGCTACATAATATTTCATATTCACATTACCCCTTCAGGTATCAGATTAATTATTATGCTCTCACGAAACCACACCTTATTAAACTGCCATTTTATAAATCTTGCTTTATGAAATAGTGTGGAAACGAAATAACAAAGAAATGGATTTATTATTAAATTCCAAATTACGCAATAAATTTAAATAATTATGTCAATAATGTGAATTATCTTTTAAATATCAAGATGAACCCTTAATACAAGTACCCATAAACGCTCAAATATGATAAAATTCTAAACTAAATAATTAACATGGCATTTAGTTAAGACCTGTACTAGAAACATTTCGTTTTATATTTACCTTAAACATATAATGTTTTAAAGTTTATTTGTATATACATTGAAAGGTCAGAGTACATAAAAAGCAAACTGCAATTCTCCAGTAATTTATTTTAGTCTCGTTCAGCCACATGTCTGCGAAAAACGAGTTAAAAATATGAGAAATTGGTAAGATTAATCGGACCTTTAGAAAGGGCTTCGCTGCTTTAAATTAAAAGAATGCCTTTTTAGTGTAGATCATCAATCTTACATAAATTTATCTTAGATATAATGGTACCTTGGACGGAATTTATTTACTACTAACTTTAACCCGTGGTTTGCTTAGGATAAGGTTAAATTTATCAACCAATTTTAATATCATATTATTGATTTTCCGTATAAAGATTACTACCCCCATTTAGAGGTAAGTTGATAAAATAAAATAAGCAATTGTTATAACGAACATTTGCCAAAGTTTGAAGCAAATCGAAGGACGTATTAAAAAGTTTTTAATTGGCTCAGCGGTTTATGCGTGAAAATGTAACAAATAAATTCACTCTCCAATTAACAGACATTAAACAATCCATAGCTATCGTTTCATTAGATCCACCATTGCATAGCCTTATATCAAATTAAAAAACCTTTTGAATATTTTTTTACAACAACCACGCTTACACCAATAATTGAAGAATATCCTTCAGCCACACGACACTTTTTGACCCTTGTCTGATATGTGTGTTATGATCAAACGTTTTTACACCAAGCTTTGTGTAGCAGACAGCCAAAAATAACAAAATATTTTGAAAAGTGTATTGAAATCGTTTTGGAAGTGTAATTTCGCGCTGTTTCTCATTAAAAACATCATCTGCTCTGTTAGATTCTTGAGACCAATTAAAATTTCTCACAATTAATATGTATTGAAAATCATTTCTTATTACAATAAACATTACATTTCAGTGAAAACTATAGCTCTCGAACGAATTTCAATTAATAAGCCCAATCTCTGTTGTCAATCAAAAGCTAGGTAGCAGATTCTCTTTTCAACGAAATTCAATTCAGCCTTGGAAGTATCAACTGTACCTAAGGTTAAAAAAATCCAATCAAAATTTTCATTCTGTTTTTTATGTTTTGTAGCTTTTAATTTTAAGGCAAGTCGGAGAGGAACATAATCTTAATATATATAAATCTCGTGTCACAATGTTTGTCCTCAATGGACTTCTAAACCACTTAACCGATTATAAAAAAATTCGCACACCATGTGCAAATCGATCCAACTTGAGAGATAGGATAGTTTAAATCTCAAATTATAGTCGCTATATTATTTTATTTGTATATTTGAGAGTCAAAATTATCTTTTAGCTACAATCGATTCTGACAGATGACAATGTCTGT
>JAOSYY010024304.1:0-15036 GCA_025727935.1 Hebomoia glaucippe
CATAAGGTTCGGTCGAGCCGTTTCGGAGGAGTTCAAGTTCGAACACCGTGACACGAGAATTTTATATATTAGATAATTTAAAACGGAACAGAGCTTGTACCTTATTTGTGTACCAATAAGCTCAGTAGATCCCAAAATCCTTTGAGTTTCCTCTGCCAAATTAACGCCTCCCATAGCGGCTACATCATTAATATCGTCATCACCAGTCATTTTGTCATCGCCGAACGGCTGAGTGAACTGCAAAGTTGATTTTTTATCCTTGTCTTTAAGCACAGACTTGCCAGCTGTTAGCACAGTTGACAAAGCTGCGTGATTTCCAGGTCTCGTAAAGTTAGCTTTGCTATTGACCGTCATGGTTTTACCGACTTTGGAAACGTTGATTTTGGTGTGGAGCGGAATGTTTTGCAATACTGCGATGGAACTTCCTGGTTTCGGTGTTTGTTTAGGCTGGAATTCAACACGATACTTTAAGGGAAGTTCGATAGCAATTATTGGACACAATCTATAACACATTCTAACGTACGTATACAACTGTACAGTCATTTAACATGCAAACATTTAGACATATAGTACTTGCAAGGATTATTGCAAATAAAAATATATGGCCAGACAGACGTACGGGTAAAAAAAAATACATGTAAGAAATTCTTCATTAATTTATTTAATAATCACGAATGAATTTTATCTATTGCATTTCCGATTACCGAAAAATTTATCGAATCGATTTTTAATTTGATTTTTACTACCTAGAACAGGAACATTATTTAGTGTAAGATATGTTATTAAAAAAATATATGCGACGATTGTCTATTCTTCAAAACTACACCCGTTTTGCTTTTAGATTATTTACCTACATTACAAAAATGTGTGAAGCTATTTGGTTTTGTATAAAGCGACAACATAGTTCCTAAATGTGATTTAACTGTGACCTTCTAATATACTAAAGGTACCATACTTAATAAGTTTTTGCCTTAGATAAGCGACAGAGAGTTCAAAATTTGAGGATCACGGAGGAGTGATACAACCACCATTGTTTTAAGTTAGTATTTTTCAGGCTAACTTCCTTATTAGGAAGTGAAATTGGTACAAACGTGATCTCTCGCCTGCTGAGATTATATCAAGATAAATAATACAGGGTATTTGGGGGACTGCTCCCGAAAACGAAGACAAGTGATAGATCTAATGACACCTTTGATGAAGAAACATATTTCTAAAACGTTTTATTAGCGTTATTTCGCTCCATCATTTTAGTCCAGCTGTTTTTGTGATTATGCTTAATTGCTGGTTCTTTTTATTAGTAAAGTAATGTATTTTTTTTAAACTATAATTTCATTTAGCCGTACTTACAAGATGGAGCGTAAATAATGCTAATAAAAAGTGTTAAAAATATGTCATGTTTTAGTTAGGAACGATTTTTCCGTCTCATCTTCAGGTGTTATTAGTACTATCACCAGCCTTCGTTTTCGGGAGCAGTCCCCAAACACCCTGCATATACCTAAAATGTAATTTAATTACGGCAAAAGGACAATAAATAGTTGTAACGTGATCTCATAAAGAACATATGTCTAGAACGGCATTTTCAAAAAGCGTGAAGGTGTGAAGCGATGCATTTAATAGTACGGCATTAAACGTTTGCTGCTTTCGAAGTTATAAAACAAATACTACATAACAGACAATATTCTTCAACTATCTACGACGTATAAGAAAATAAATGAAACTATAATATAAAAATTAACCATAAACATTCAACTATTTACCCTCGTACGCTTCGATTAGAAAAATCTTCAAGATCGTGGCGATATGTGTTATTATAGTCAGAAATCTAAATGATTACTGAGAGCTAAAAGAAGTTAAGATCACACAATGTTAGATTAGTTATGCAAGAATTGGTTTAAGGATAAAGTACGACTAGAAGTCCAGATGGCATAAAGTCCGAACTGTGGTTCGACGGGTTTCGCAACGCACGAGGGTATAGTGACCAACCTGTGCAATTGGTTGTATGGGCAGAACATTAAGTAATGGCGACAGTGGCCGCGCCAACGTCATCATGGGCGGCTGAAGCGTAGTTAGAATCGGAGTGCAACCGTCCTCATCCTCAAGCTGCCACAGTGAGGGCACAAAGCATTTAGATAGAGAACCGTACCGTACTTTCAACTCCTGTCGCCCGATTTCCCGTCTATCCGCAGTTGGGTTATTAAATTTTTGTGAGAAATGCAAAGATCATATAAGTTTAGGAGCAAAATTATTTATATCCAATAGGCATGACGACACTAACAAAAAATCAAAGATTTAATGAATTCAGGGTAAAATAGTTATAAAAACGATTTGAAATATTGGTATAGTTTTATTTAAAAAATTGAGATTATTAAGATTTTTAATAAATTAAAAGATCAGAATACTGCAATCGGCCATTTTGACTGGAACACCGATTATATGGAATGACGTCAATCCTCATTAAACGTCACTGTCAAACATCGCTGTCAGTACAATTACGTGTTTTGTATTTCACAAAACACTTGCACAACGACTGTGCACTGTGACGACGAGATTTAGCGATTTACTTCGAACAATGGAAACAAGTTTTATTATTATCTATTATGTTGAGTGAATTTCACACGAAACACACTGCACTGCAAACAACTTAAGCATCTGACGCGTACCTAAACAGGACGTCACACCCGTCGCCATGACACTTCGAGCTGTTTTGGCGCACTATTGAAAATTTCGTTATTCATTAGTTTATGACCGACATTTTTGGAGTCGAAAACAAGACGTTTTCCCATTAAGTGAGTTATCACAACGTCAAATTCGCTCATTGTAGTTTAAAATGACGTGACTTAAGGCGCGTTTGTAGTCCCTGATTTTTTTAAATTCAACCAATTTCTAATTGTAACATTTACAAGAGTCTGTCGCATTAAAATTCGATATTACTTTATTATTTGTGTTTTTTTTTAATAACTCAGTTTCGCGACCATATTTGTACATTTTTATATCGTATCGACCCTTTAAAAGCCTCTTTACTTAACTTTCTCACCCCGACGATTATCAATAAGAAATATATAAATATGTGACCATGGTTTTCCTTCCCAAACGCACGAGGTCTGTTCATGTTAATAGATATTTATTAGTTTGTATGATCAAATTTGAGTAGTCCGTTCCATATGTAATTGAAGTAAAAATTTCTATGTTATTTTCGGAGTTTCGTTTCGTTTAACGCGTATATATTAATATATATTTAGACCTCTAAAATTGTTTTGAACCATATAAATATACAATATATACACAGAAGAATGTTTCTTTGTATACTTGCTTTGTTGAAATATTTCTGGGCAAAGAGATATAAGAATTTTTATTATATAAATAAAAATATAACTCTATAGTTACTATTATATCAATTTAATTGCAACTTTACAATTTTAAATTTTAAACTTAATTAAACCAAACTAGTAAATAACGATATCTGTTTGTGAATTCAAGTATATACAAATAAAATCAATTATTTATAAAACGTTGGTTTGTTTGTTTCTTCCATCTAATCTCTAAGTCTAGCTGATGTAATAAACACTCATGTATACTTAAAATCACTGCTATTATGAAAGAAAACTTCCAAAACGAGGTTCGTTCGTTTATAGTAGAGTTTCAAGCAAATAATACAAACTCACCATTTGTAAATTGGTAGCAAGCACGGGCTGGGGCTGAGCTGGTGGCGCTGGAGCCGGTATAGATGAAAACGCTATGTGTGGTGAGGGCGGATTGATACCTTCGATCACCAACTCTTTGGTACACATCGACTGACGCAGCAGTGGCAAACTTTTCTGTAACGAATGAAAATTTATATTGCAACTATGTGACCCAGCAAACGTCGTTTTGCCACATCTAGTATATAAATTTCTCGTGTCACAATGTTCGTTCCCATACTGCTCCGGAACGGCTCGACCGATTCTTATGAATTTTTTTATGCATATTCAGTGGGTCTGAGAATCAGTTAGTATCTATATTTCATCCCCTTAAATTTTAAGGTTGGTCCATCACAATTCTTTTCTTTTTTAGACAATTTTTTCTTATTTTAAAATAATTCTTTTTAATTTCAAAGCTTTGACATACAACCCTAAATTTTCAACCCTCTATCAACATCTATATGTCTATGTGGCAAAACGACGTTTGCTGGGTCAGATAGTAAATGTATAAAATTTAACGGTGGTATGTATTTTTGTATGCTGTATCATAAAAAAATGGCAAAAAAAATATGTTATCTAAAAAATAAGAAAAAACATTTAGGGGTATGAAAATATAGTAGCCGGTTCTCAGACCTACTGATTACGCATATAAAATTTTATAAATATCAGTCAATCCGTTTCAGAGGAGTATGGTAACTAATGTATTGTGACACATGAATTTTATATATAAGATAATTATTCTAAATCCACGATTCACTTGATCAAGAACTTCTAGCTGAATAACTACTAACCTTCAAAAATCCTATGAGGCAAGGTTGTGGGCTCGCATTCAAAAGCTTTTCCAGCCGGTCACAAAACTCTTCGGGTTCCACTTGGGCATCGATAAGCTCCTGGATGAGGTTCCTCACACTCCTCTCGACGGCCTTAGGCTCTTTGCTCGACAGGTCCAACAGATTAGCAAGAAAGTTGCGGCACTTCTCCTTCGTATTATCCAACGGTTTCTATGAATTAAATCAATTTGTTGATGTAAATAAGTATCAATATAAAATCTTAAAAACCTAAATATATATAAGGGCGTAATGGACACTGGAACTTTTCGTCGTGGTCTGAAAGCAATAAATTATTTGCGCTCGTTAATAGATAATACACATTCAAACGGGTATAAGATATTTCAAAAAGTCTAAGACGCGCGGGTAAACCTTGGGTTTGTATTACTTACCTGCGTTGTCACGACCGGTGGCTGTGGAACCTGTACAGGCACGGGGCTCTGAAGAGTTGACACCGAAGAGACAGCAACTGGCGTGGCCACTGGACCCTGGGGCATTTGCCCGCCAATCTGTGTCGGGACAGCCACGCTCGTAGACACAGACACCACGCCCGAATGCTGATCGAACAAAAACAAAACTTACAACTTAGGCATTCTAACTACTAGATATTCTCAAAGCAAAACCCATAGCGTAAAACTATTAACAAACTAATGCGAAAACGGAAATTTATAGTGAAATTCAACTCTGCTCAACGAGCAAATAAGGCGCAAGCACAACGAAGCGAACGCTCTTTGTGTCTATTGATCTCGTACTAACACGAGATACTGACATTGTGCTGAGTAACTATTACAATACAATTAATCTGTTAAGTTCCATGCTGTTCACATATAAGTCTAACGCCAATATAATAGAAATTAATCGAAAAAAAAAAATATATCTAAAAAATTTAATATACGTGCAACATACCATGAGTATAAAGATAAGTGTTTAAGTTGTAATATTACCCACTATATTGGTATTACTGTCATTAACGCTATTAAGTTCTATATTAAGAATAATTAAAGACAATAAAAATCTAAACGTATCGTATTCGTTTCAAACAACTAACCCTTAATGGATGTTAGAATTTCACAAACAAGACTTGCTAGGTAAGACTTTTGGTATAGCGAACAATAAGAAGCACTACTCTCATTACATTAGTAGACATAATATTTCATTACGTGATGACTCTTGGTGTCGTATTCCTGGATATATGTAATAATGTACCGTACAATAGGTATTTCATACAACGAAACATGCCTACATACTCTTTTTTTCACATTGGTATAATATAATATATAAATAATAGTTTATAATAACTGCTACCGCAATACCAAATATTCACCATTTTTTTAATTTGATAGAAGTGCATTGCATTCAGATTGGATTAAAGCGTTTGAAAGCAAAGCTTTAGGATAAAAAGACGAAGTATAGAGAACATTGTACTCATCGTTTTAACTAGTGTCATTTAGCTGGGATAGGGAACAGCGTAAAGTTCAACTGGCTAAGGGTACGAGGGATCCAACGCTACCTGCTCTGACAATTCGAGTATGCTTACATATCAAACCATTACGTTTTATTATTGAAATGAGAAAGCAACAAGTGGAGCATTTTCTAAATGCCACTTCGAACACATGCTCAAAATCCGCGCCAACCGTTATTCACTAATGACAAAGTTAATTAACTACAAAATGATAGTGGAAGGTACACTGCTTACCTGGTTAATAGATTATATCTCACATGCACCGTCACCAAAACATGCATGACATTGAATTCGTAAAATTAAGAGGCCTGGAGCCCGGGAAGTGAGTAGGATGTATATCCAATTTGAGAGCGTTGATCCTACTTACTGCCGGTACGGTCGACAGCCGGAGGGTCTGTGGCTGCGGTGCCGTTAGAGTACTGGCAGCTGGCGCCGGACCAACCCTCAACAGCTGGTATTGACCGTTCTCTGTCTTTAACAACAAATGACCCTGCTGCCCCTGTTGTAGACTTTGAAGTGTTTGCAGAGTTATCTAAAAGTGAACGCTCGTTTCAATTTAGATTTTTGTGACTCGGCACTGTTGTTTCAAAACCGAGATGATTAAGCAGGTCATTTGTTAGATACACATAGAGGAGGGTGTATTGGATGTGAAACTATGGTTGTGAGATGCATGTGGTGGCCAACAATGACTTATCTACATTTCGGTTAAATCTGTACCTGAGATTGCGATACTTATTGTTTTATATCGTTTCTCAATAATAAATGTCTGATCAATTCTTAGGTACAAATTTAATAAGCAGATTGGAAGCTGCCTATAGCAGTGCCAGATATAAACTGAGTTGTTCTGAGGTATTAGGTTGTGAAATATTAGGTGAGACTTAAAGCAGAGACATCGGACAGGCTTGCAATGTCAATTATTTACTCATTTCCAATATAATGCAGGTTAACATTAAATTTATCCACATTTAACACTGAGAATCTTTTTGATGCGCTTATTGGTATTAATAGCACCAATCATGCTGTTAGATCAAAGAATAATCTATTTAAATAGTAAATTATAACAACAGAACGAGAACACTTTACAATAGGAAGTCCTAACCGGGATACTTATGAACGGTCTAAACTATGATAGAAATGATAGTTCTGGAATTTTTGACCGAGAAAAATGTAGCTTTTTTAATAATAAAAGTAACCATGAATGATAAAAATCGGATTTTTAAGCTTGATGGTAAAAATGAAATCGTGATCACTGACTACCACAACAAAAAATCCAAGTAATGCACTCTTTATTACGACTCCAAACTTTTTAAAATTATTTTCCGAGCCACATGTTATAGTAAATATTGTTAAACGTACAGCCGCAGTTCCGAACAGCACGTACCACCTAGACAGTATAAAATATAAATAGAAAATATATATTAGGCACATTAACAAATTTTATCAGACATGCACAATGCTAGAAAGGCTGACAGCGTTTCGGGAGCCAAGTGGAATGATGTGGCCCATCAGTTTTTAGTACCCCAAAGGCATCATTAAACAAGCTAATTATTTTGTGAATGTTTAATACAATTTAACATTAAAAGCGATAGTTATATACAGATTGCGCTTACAGTGATAGCTCGAAGTGTTGAATATCTTTTCACTGTTTTCACTAGTCTAACATAGTACTTACACCTGGTACGGCCGCTCTGGCTCCAACCACTTGTGGGGTACCGATGACAACTCTTGGCGATACGGTTGCGACCGACTTTTGCGCAGCGACGTTAGGGGCCGCGGGCCGTGTATTTAGTATTTGCACGTTCGGAATGATGGCAGGTTGTCCGGCGCCGATATTCTGGGAAGAAACAACCACATTCTGCCCTCCAGGTTTGTTGATGGTCATCACATTTGGCATGGTGTTCAGGCTTGAATTGACTGTCATCGGAACAGTCATCATCCCTGGTTGCATGTTTACTTGCGACGGGTTCGCTCCTTGCTTGATTACCAAAGGGGGCTGCATAGTTATGGTCTTCGCGGCCGATAGAGGTATACCGCCTTGCACCGTGTGTATAATTTGCGCCGGAGACGCAGGGAACGTTACAACGGCGTTCGTTAGCGATTGCGCGATCGCGCGGCCGTCTAATTGCGACTGTGCGAAATCCGTATTGATTATGTTTTGGTTCGGATTACATTGAGCCGAAAAAGTATTTGTATTGAAAGACGAACTGGGCACGGATGAATGGTAATTCGCACTGTTTAAATCGACATCACTTTGTTCTTTACTGTATATTTTATGTCCAATAATAGAGCTTGCACCAGAAGTAATGTTACTGTGAGTAGGGATGACATTCACGATGTTTTTCTGTGATGATGCCGATGATGCGGACGTCACCAGTTGATTCTCAAGGGTGCCAACAATCGCGTTCACCGCGTTCTCATCAACGTCAGTAGCCAGCGCTTGTTCTAAAAACTCAGCTGACGCCATTTTATAATTATCGACGGATATAATCTATAGTAATATAGGCTGGGGTGTTGCCAGCCACTGTGAGGGAGTTACCAAAACGAAATTATTACTCTGTGGATTTAGCTGTTGTCAATACATATTTACTTTGAACTTGCCGCCAAAATGAATAATATAAGCAATCATAAAGTGTTATTGTTTTTGTGCTTAATGTGGAAAGCAAGAGTTCGCTGAGAGAACTAGTTTAATTAGTTAAATTACATAGGAATAATTAAAATCTTTATAAACGTCAAAATATATCTGTCAATTTGGTGTAGACTTTGACAGAACTAGTTTGGCCGTAACATAGCATTAATAAACTTGTTTGAGTTTTCGTTTTACATTTATTATAAGCTACGTCTTAGTTTTTCCATTGAAAACTCCGTGCTACTTTCGAAAGTTCAGTTCTAGTATTAAAATCGCATGATTTGAAAAATGTTCAGCTATAATATCTAGGTTAGTTATTATATTATTGTGACGCGTCTTTATTATGTTTAAATAACCCAAATTACCATATTTGGCTTTGAAAAATTATTAATCACCCTTAAAGCCTCGCTTATATAATTTTATGCAAAAATTTGAAAACGACATTGTTTCTTCTATCGACTTGCGTCTAAATTTAATTGTATAATTACGTAGATACGAAGTTATGAAATTTTTCTTTCGTGGGGGCGTACTAAGCGTAATATTATTGAATTTTAATTGAAGGTTTTTTACTGAGTAATACGAACATTATTTGTATCTACGAATCATTTTTGGTTATATTCAGTTAATATGTAGGGAAGTTTTCTTCTAACGGGCTGTAATTTATGTTAAAAATATTTCGTTTATAATTGTAGTAACATCTTAAAGCTTATTGTTTTGATTAAATACTTAACTTAGTATTAAAGCTCAAGTATTAAATATCATAATTTTTCATTCCTTTACAGATTCCGAGCAATGGAACGTTTTCCCTTGAAAGCTTCTACGTCTAAAATGCCAACAACATATCAGTCTGTCTACAAAAAGGTATGGTATATTAATAGTTTTAAAGCTTAAAAATGTATATAAAATTCTATTTAGGAAAATGCTCAGATTAGGTTGTATTTAATTTATTAATTTTTGATGATTAAAATGTTTTCCTAGTATTTAAATCTACAGTTACTTTCCGTACAAATAAATTACAGCCTTGAGTAATGTGTGAAAGAAGGACAAATTGATTTTCACAAACAAGCCATATTATTTTATCTTTTATGATTATTATATAGGCACCATCTTTCTATGAGCTTAATATTGAATGTATGTGATTGAAACACACTTTTTAGTTATATGTATATTTGTCAGAGGGTTTTGTTGCGTTCTAGATGTCTCTTATTGTGCTTTTACAACATAATTGAAATCAGCCTTGAATGCATCTATTCAGATCCTTAATGTGCTCAATTACAGCACTTCTCCACCACAATAACGTTCATCCTACAGGACCAATACAGTTGATATGTTCTATGAATCGTTTTACGTAATTATTTTCGTATAGTGGTATAAATTCCACGGTTTCTCTTTAGGACTTATTTACTTAGCTCCCGGCTAACTAAGGATCTATTATATACATCTGTGTCTTACAATAATGTCTGAATATTAAATGTTTAGTTTTTACTGAAAATAAATGTTATCTTACAAAATTGAGTAAATAATTTGTATGATAGCGTTAATTTTTTAACATAATCTTTTATAAACGTAGTCTTGAATTGGTGTTTAGTAACATGTAACAGAAATCTTTATCGATAAACGTATGAACGTCACTAGAGAGTGCTTTGTTCGCTGCCATTCGGAGCGGTTGAGCACTGTACTCTGTGGCACTGCTATTGATTTTGTAGTCGTCACCCCGCTCCGCTCACCCTGAGCCTTCCAAACACGACACAGGTTTCAAACGATATTCAATACGCGTGCCTAGATTTAATTTTCGCCCCTTGCGTGTATAATTGTTACGAGTGAGTATTTTGTGCAGTATTTGGGTATCCGATTGCCATTGTTTTCGACGCGTAGTCAATTTATTCTATGATCGGTATGAAATAATTGTTTTATTTTATCAATTTCATTATGTAAGAATATTTTACAGTTATTAATTAGTAATTTCGCGTTCAGTGCTTCTTGCGTTTTACAATTAACGCAGTCAGCGGTATCTGAATTGCATATTTTAATTTCTCAAAACCGTTTTGAAGCTCAGTATCGTCTAGTAAAACGGAAACAATTGTAATAATAATTAAAAACATTTGTGTTATATTCGCAATAAGACTAGTAATGTTTATTGAAAATTACAGAGCTGAACGGATTACGTTACAATAGCCTGACTCAGTGCAATCTTAAAGTTAGACATTGCAATAATTGAATAAAAAATAAAATATAGCGCGTCATTGAAAGTATTGTAATTGATTTTCGGCATTATCCTTGGAGACATATTGATGCATAGTTATTTATTATAATTTTAAATGTAAAAAAATTATGCGCAGATAGGATAAACCGTAGATTGACGTTAATACCAATATACTTGACTGATAATGCGAGATATCTTGAAAAACTTAGTGGTCGCTTTAGTTACTCTAATATGGTTTGTGTATAGTTTGAAATAGAAATATTTTCTATGATCAGGTCTTCCCACTACTATGTTTTCTGTAAGTCTTGTGGAGGCTATTTTTAGCTTGCATCGTCTGCATCAATCATATTACATACAATTGCGTTAAACCAGCGCTTAAGCGTACAATATTTCTATGAATTTACATTGCTTATATCTCAGTATTGGCGATCACAAACATCAAGAGTTAGTCAATATTTTTTATTCAAACATCGTAAAGCCCGTATTTCGTAGCCTACGCCATCTTAAATATCATTATATATTGAAATAAAATAATAATCAGTAAATTAGTGCTTGTAATTGCGCATAATCAAATTAATAAGGTCGTTAACCCATTTAAAGTCCATTCGCAGTAGATTCATTACACAGCCTTAATACCTAAGGCACGGTTTCCCTATCGTTTACAATGTCTGTCGTGACAGGGCACTAGTGAAGGAAATGGTCACGGAAGTCACAGCGGAGACGAAGACATGGTGAACATTAAGTCGGGATCGCAACGTGGTGAAACACCAACCACTCCCACAAACCACGGGACTTTCCAACTCTACGAACACGGTACGAGGTACAGCGACGCTAGTGCTACCTGTGAGTATATTAAAATGAAGAGAAATATTTGATTATAAATTGATAGAATATTGTCTTGTATTTAATCGCGTGTCACACTTTTATAAGAATTAAATTTAAATTAGTTTTAACGTGATAGACATTTGACGATTACAAAACTGTATTTAAACAAACAGGTTAATAGTCCTGTCAACAACTATAAATAAATTCAACATTTATCTCAAGGATGTAATATAAATAGATTAATTTTACTCATTTAACGTAAGCGTTAATACTACAATTTAGTAAAACGTTCCAAGAATCAACTATGGATTTATAGTTTATTATTTGGAAGCTATTAAAATGGTTTCTATGTACACGTAATTGGCGATAGATTCGATGGTCGTGATTAAATCCTCTTATTACAATTTTTTTTTTCACTTCCGATAACACCCTGTTGTTGATTATAGATTGCTTTCTAAATTGGTCCAGCGTGGGACCTCTGCGCGAACCATTCAGAGCCGTGTATTGATTTTCATAGTTTAAAATTAGAACAGAGGTTACTATAAATAAGATTAAATATATATTTTCTTATTTTTCAAGCTTACATCGCTCAGTACTTCAGCTCCTCAGCCGGTAAGAGTACTTTGAAATAGTCTATGGCTAGCTAACTTTTGTCGTTTTGCTACTTTTTCGTCTTTGTTGCTAGTTCGTCATCATAGTTATTTCTCACTTTTTTCGTATTCGTGACTCTATTCTTTATATTATCACTATAGTTCCCTGCGCCAATTTTGTAAACGTTACCTCCATCTTTCAGTATATAATAACCTTTTAGAAATTTCCTTGTCTACGGTATACTTTATATGTATAAAAATAATTTGGGTACTGTACATTGTATATATAATACAAATTGTATGGATTTGTAAGATTAAAATATTTTTTACTAAACAGTGTATTCATGAGAAATTTTTAACCATAAAATACTAGCATTATAGACCTCTGTAATTAAAAATACTAACTACGGCTTTATATTAGTTTCAAACGGATATTTAGAAATCATAATATATTTTTATTGTCCTATCTTTGTAAATAATACGACTTATAAGCATAATATGACAGCAGATCATTGGACCAATGAAAAATGCTTTTAAAACAGCGATAAATTTTATCATGATGACTAGAAGTGATAAGAAAAAAGTTGACGATTCGATCAGTATTGAAAATAAATTCGTTGTTCAAAGTTGTTTAGTTGATTCTCCCAAAATGATGGAAGAATCAGCATTTGATCCTGGGGAGACGGCGCCCCTTGTAGGTGATGATGTAGGTAAAACAAAATTCTTTTAATTGCCCCATAAACTATAATATATTACATGTTTATATTTAAAGATTGCAGTATCAATAATTATTGAGTTAATTAATTCCCCTAATCAATTTTATACTTCAATTAGATCATTAGTACAATTTCACTTCTGTTACAATCGTATCGATGGCATGTGACTTTTGTTATCATTAGATTAACTTTTAATGAGGTGAATTCCGCAAAAATGTATGGCTAATGATTTTCAATTATCTCGTTACGGACTACATATATTTATAGCGTATCTTGTGATTTTATTGATTTTTCTGGCGCAGCCTTAAGTATTCCTAAAGGCAATTAGTGACGTGTGTACTTTGAGCTGACAAGTCGGTTGACAGCCGCTGTCACTGTGACGTTTTCATTTCACGTAGTCACTGTTATTAAATCAGCTGTGGCCTGCAGCGAGAAAACTCGCGAGTTAATTTTTGCGCGTTCGCCTGTTTTCCGTTTGATTTTCATTTGTTATTTTTATATTTCCACCGTAACGTATTAACTTCAAGTGGCAATTGCTAGAGTAGCGCGAACACAGTGATAATGAAGTGTTTTTGATATGTGGCGTGGAGGCATATAGTTTTAGCGGTTAAATTAGATATAAAAACTTTTCAGGGGACGCCGTAATGTTCTCCGGGCTGCCAGGTGAGATTATATTACGCTTCTAACGCTTTGTAATAAGTTTCTCCGCCGCTAAAGCCTTTGTTTTATTTGTAACGGTAAATTAAGATATCGCTTCAAATGTTTGCTAATTTGTAAATACTGACTTGACCTTGAAAGTTGAAAGAGTCACATGCACCAGAGCTGTGATGAAACTGTCTGAAATTATCACGTGATGTCTACTTAACTGTGCCTGTGTGAGTGAGCATTATAAAAGCCATTTAAATAATATAACACTTGTTTTCTGTGTCAGTTGAAAGGAAACGTTATAAAAATGATGCTGTATATATTTTCTATGTATGAGCTGTTATTCTATACAAATAATGAATTAAAGAATAAAACTACAGCTCGGCATTGCCGCAGTAACTAACTGCATGAATATCTCTTATGTTACAATGGCAACTCAATGCTTTGTTGCAATACAATGGTACGTGTCTATGATTGTCAATATAAACTTGAATTTCTCTATACAACTCTAATAATAAACATTTTCATGCTTTGGTTTGAAGTGGTCAAAATGTACTAATAGATAAACATAAACATTTTTCGCCTCTACCTTGTCTGAACAGGTGAAGCGGATGATATCCCAGGAATCGGTCAGTATGAGGACTTTCATACAATCGATTGGCAAAGAGACATTGCCAGGGACCGTATGCGGCATAGATATATTGTCAAGAAGAGGCAGGATTCCATATGGGATCTTATAAAGGTTGGCTATTTTTATTTATTTTATCCTTTATGAACGGTCATGAAGTCTGAAATGTTGTGGGCGGCTCTGCTTAAACTTATGTACTGTACTGTATCATGAAGTGTCTTAACATCTGAGAAAAGAAGTTATACAAGAGATTTATTCTCTAAAAAAGGGGTGATAAAGATTAGAAATGAGAATCTTTGGTTATATTGTGTAGAAAGAATGAATGAACGAATGAATGAAGGTTTTGGCTCTAAGGGTTGAGAAGGGTTGGGTGTTTGTATGTATGTAATAGTAACTATGATTGTAAATTAGCACTGAAATTCTGGTCGGTACATAAACACTTGCTATGAAATTGACTGATATTAAAAAAAACTTATATCTAAACAATGTATCTTGGTTAGGGCGCACATGATGCCTGGTCAGGATGGGTGTGCGTTCTTCTTGTGGGCGTGTGCACGGGCGTGGTCGCAGGTGTTATCGATATCGGAGCATCTTGGATGACTGACCTCAAATTTGGGATTTGTCCGCAAGCATTTTGGTTTAACCGGGAGCAGTGCTGCTGGTCCAACGATGAAATCACTTTCGATAGAGAGAACTGTTCGGAGGTAACATATTTATTTAATGAAACAAACATACATTTTATAAGAAGTAGATAATTGTTAGTACAGCTAAATGAAATGATAGTTTCATAAAAAATACATTACTTTACTAAAAAAAAGAACCAGCAATGAAGCATGA
>JAOSYY010024305.1:1403-13419 GCA_025727935.1 Hebomoia glaucippe
CGAGCAGTTCCAAACGCCTATATAAAATGGAAGAGCGTAAAAATAAGATTTGTTAAGGAAAAACGTAATGAATACGGTATAGGATTGGACTATGTGGAAAGAAGTATTGCCTACCTATTCTCAAGAGATGTTATGATTCTATGTACATATATAAAAATTAAATCTTACAAATTCGTTTTAGCTCAAGTCTGTGGTATCATTACATTTAGTGTACTTGGATGACATTTTAGTTCGGTGTTGGAGGTTTTTGGTTTTTTTTTGTTCGCGTTTTTAACCAAGTGGCTATGAAAACTAACCGGATGTTAGGTAGGGAGAAGGATACTTACTGACATCACTAATATTCAAGTGGGTGGGATGGTGGCCGTCATGTTTTATATTCAACACGCCTTCTGCAAAGAACACGCATTCTGTTAGCACTGGGTAATAAGCAGCACAAAAAGCGTTGTTAGAAGCACAAACACACGACATTTCGAAAAATCATCCTTCTTATTTAAAAACAGTCATATGCCTAATAAATTTAAGACATTTTATGAATAAGACTCATAAACTACAGTATATTAACTGTTATCTATTAATTTTTATAAACAATTTAATTTATATACAGGATGTTTGGAGACTGCTCCCGAAAACGAAGACGGGTGATAGTACTAATGACACCTTTGATGAAGGCATGGAAAAAATTAGATCCTGACTAAAAAAATACAATTTTAACCATTTTTATTAGCATTATTTACGCTCCATCTTGTAATTACAGCTCAATAAAACGATAGTTTCATAAAAAATACATTACTTTATTTAAAAAAAAGAACCAGCAATGAAGCTTGATAACAAAACAGTTGGATTAACATGATGAGCAATTAACGCTAATAAAACGTTTTTTAAATATGATTTTTTAGTCACGATCGAATTTTATTCCGTCCCTTCATCAAACGTGTCATTAGCACTATCACGTGTCTTCGTTTTTGGGAGCGGACCCTAAACACCTGTATAGCGTATCCAAAAATTCTATTCCAAAATTGATTACGTACTTGGATCTCAATGTTATTGAGACCAGCTTTTAAATTAGAAGGATTATTCATAAACATATTTTAAAACACACTTTAAGCCTTCTCTAGTGCATTAAACAGTCGGGCTTATTAACATTTTTGAATGAAAGTAAGCGTTAAGTGTCTTGTCTACTTAGACAACACATTGAAGGCACACTTATCTAAATTTTAAAATCTGCCTGTTATGAAAAAGCTTAAAGCTACAAGCAATAGCGTTTCTTAGCAGAAGTTTGTACATAAGCCAGTAACACCGGTGAGTGCAGTAGACCTATCGCTTTTTAAACACCACTTGCTGTCCATTAGAGAAACTTTTTAGATCACACCGTCTCATTAAAGATCGTATTTAATAAGATGACACAACGAGAGAAATAGCTCGATAAACAGACGGACACAATTGACTGCCACGAAATTTGAAAAAATATGACCGACTCGGACAAAGAAAACGATTAAAAATTCATGAAATCTTATTTAAACATGATGAACGTTATATGAATCCTTATTTCCTTGACTAAATCTACCTCCTATCAAACACTTAATACGTCTACCCATAAAACGTAGCTATAAGAATGTTCTAATGAGAGATAAGAAGCAATATCTTTATTGTTTCCTGTCAAGATCAAACCCACGAATCATTCGTATCTAGTTTATAACCAAATGCTGTGACTTCGACAATGCTTAAGTCTAGATTGGCTTATAATTTAAAATAATTGGTAGGACTAATAATATCTTTTATAGTTGTTATTACGCAGTTATTATAACTCTATTGTGTTGCGTGTTAAGTACTAGGATTAAAAGCAAACACTTAGGTCTAAGAAGTGATAGTAAACATTTTGCTACAAAACGTTAAAATTTATTGTTATAAGAGAACAGCTTAACCTGACATGTAATATGTACTCAAGTATAGACTTGAGTTATGTCTTGGAATACGAGTTATAATGGTCGAGGCAGATATAAGAATAAAAAAGATAAAGGAGAAAATTGTGTATAAGCTCCCAAAACCTTACGAGATAACAAAAGCGAATTCCTAGACTAACATGAATAAAAATTCTAGAAGACCGTATGTACGACATTATAAGCTAGTACACTGCTGTAGTTAAAAATAGTTTCAGAGAGTTTAAAACGCTGATATTAAAAGTATTAAAACTACCATAAATATGTCAGTTTTCAAACAGTAAAAAAACACATCAAAATCGTATGCAGTGATGCTACAAACAGACAGACACGTCAAACTCATAATACTCATCTTTTTACTTCAGGAATTTTTATAGTATATAGGTTTTGATACTTTAAGAAGCGAGATAAGTATCAAATCTAATCGTGTACTATAAATTGTGTAATATTGTATCATTTAATAAGGAAAAGTGTTCTTCGGACAAGTTCGTAGGACAATGACTTAAGTGGTTTGCGGCCAGAATCCATCACAATTACTCTAGAATATTTAACTCAGTTGCCAATGAATGGCAATTAATTCGTTCACAATTTCAACATTGCTTTACCTAGAACAGTCATAACACATGTCTTACTCTATTCAAAATCTCTTCTAAAGTCCTATAATTTATAAACAATAACAGATAAGTTATAATTTTAACACATCTGTCCGCTGCATCATGGCTCTTAAAGGAAACTGCCGATTTAGTTGCGATTCTGATCAGATCCAATCTGACGTGATTAAAATAATTCTTCGCTATAATTTATCAAGTTCTGTACAGCCGTTTCGTTTATATGTCATGAAATTTTCTTTTAAAAATGGTCTGATCTCTGTGTACATATAATAGAGATTATTGTATCATAATTAATTAAATTGATCAAACCTATTGTTCTTAGAATTCTTAGCGGCACCTGTTATTTGTTATAAATTAAACATGCCAAGACGATTTATATAATCGTTTTATATAAAGAGCAGGTTTTATTTATACACAATAATAGAATAAAACTAACCTAACTTACGGCTTATTACGTAAGCTATCTGCCAGCGAAAGTCCTATCAGAATCGGTCCAACCAATTCTGAGATTTACCGAAACATACAGACACGCATAGATTAATACTTCGTAAATGGTTTCTGTTATAAGAACCGTGTATGTGTATTTAAATAGATAGCAGATACGTTATTTTAAATTGTATGCTATTATTTTATCAGCGAAGCCAAAACCGCGGGGCAGTCTTTTAGTTAATTGTCTACTCGAGACTGAGTCTTTCAATTACTCCCGATTTCATTAAAAGGAAACATTTTTTTCATTAATATCTTCCTACTATAAGATGAACAAAGTAACAATGAGTAATTTAAAAAAATGTGTTCATTTTTCCTTATTAGCCGCCATCTTGGTTTCTTGAGATGTCGATTATTAGGATTGACTAAATAAAAGTAATATAATCTTCGATATTTGTGAATACAAATGATGTACTAATATATAGTTTTGGAATTTACAAATATTTAATGATTAATATTTTGATTTTCATAATATCCTCTGAAAATGAATGGTTATGACAGTGACCTGTTTCAACGTCATATAATTGTTATTAACCACAAAAATGTAGTTTAGACAAGTCACGTACTGACTCAAACGTTATAAAAAAGGACTTTTATGGAGTTATTTTTTCGCGTTTGGAAAAAGAGCGTAAACATTTTACGTTGCGTACGCGCCGGTGGCTACAATGCGACATGATGAAGTTAGCTGATAACTGGAGTTATTAGCTAACTTCATATTTGTCATAATTTTCTGTTATACCAAAGAGTTATTACTTATAACGTGCGTGCATAGAACGATGTCTATGAATTTCCGAATACTCGAAATAAAAATAAAACGCGTCTTCTAGATCTACTGATCTTGAAGACCATGGGCGACAGAAATCGCTTAATATAAGTGGACTGTATGCGCGTTTGCCTTCCAATCGCATAAAAAAAAACAACGTCAGATTTTTATTCAAAAACACCATTAGTCCTGATACTTTAAATTGGTTTCCTGATAGCTAGTGATGTTTTTATCAAATAAACTACCTACACATATCAAAATTAGAAATATTCTCGTAGGTAAAGATTCATTAACATCCGGTTAGTTTTAATAGCCACCTGGCTAAAAACGCGTTGTCCCCCCAAAAAAAAAAAGATTCATATTAAGAACCTACTACTTAGAAATAAAAATATAAAATTAGAAATGTCACTAGCTGTCTGAAACAGGTAAATTGCTGCAGACTATAATATATTTTTTTAAGTTTGAATCAATTCAAACCACGTAACAATTTTTATACACGCCGAGTCCTACAGTAAATATATGAAAATTCATTCAAATCGATTCATCGTTTTAAGCGGAAAAGCGTATTATAAAAACTAACACGTGTAGAAAACTCAAAATGGTCGGCAAATATAAAATTGGCTTTAAAAAAAAAAACTTAACAAAACGTATTATTTATAACAGTCGTACATATGGAATATATTTAGAATCCAGCTTAAGAAAACAGAACGTGTTTAAAATAATATACTTACGTGGATAATAGAAAAACGATCCCGTTACTACCATATTGCACGATACACTAAAAATGATCACAAAACGTGTGCTTTGTTTGATTGTCAAATTGATATTAACTGAAACAACCTAATCCTTTACCAAGATGAGTAACGTCGGCGGTAATAAGGAAAACCAATGTTTTTAAGCATATTACCTAACGTAAAGTAATACTTTTAATATAATCATATTAAAACTTAGTTTTGGCATAGGTTGTACTGTGATTATTTCGTTTACAACAACGAATTTCTTGTTAACATTTGTAAATATTTTTTAGAATATATGTAAATAAAGTACAGCAAACGGGAGCGCTTGGCTCCATTTTCCTTGTCACAAAAAACTCTTATCACTTATCATTGGGTCGGTGCTTAAATATCCAGGCATGCGTGGGAGTCTTATAAACGAAACGTGTCACGCAAAACCAGTTCTACTGCAAAGTATTCCCCCATTGCTGTAACGTGGCTGTCAATACAGGTATTATACAAAAATAGAAAACTATAAAAATCAATAAAAGGGAGCATAAATTATGCCATACTTTGTAATGTTGTAAATTTTGCGTGTGAGGGGCCGCGTGATCCTGAACTTCAACCCTCGCCCTATATTTTAAGTACAATTAGCAACAAGGAACTTAAGCGTGTTTACTAACTTACCACAGATTACAAAAAAATTCTATAAATGTGTTTTAACATAGTATTTATTGAAACAGCTCTAAAAAAAAACTATTTTTTATAATGTAGGAAGCAAATAAGCATACATTTCACCTGATGGCAAGAACCTCCTGTCTTCCAAGAACACCTATGGGACTAGGCGATTTAGCAGACGCTAGTTTGTCAATGTGACTGTTTGTTATCTCAAAATCTCCTAAACTATGTAACCCAAATGTAAAATTTTGCAAATAAGTACCTATACTTCTGTTCACTTTAAAGACTGGCGAATTGTTTATGATAATATGATAACCTATTCGCTTCATTGAACCATTTTGGATGTATAGATTACTGCGTTTAAAATTATGATTGATATCATAATAAACTGTGTAGTCTTAATTTTATAACGTTAATTTTAATGCAATAATTAAATTTTTTTACTGAATATGATTAACTAAGTTCTGCTAGCGGTTTCTCTCGATTTTTACACCATGGGTTACATTATAGGGCTTTTAGTAAGGATCCTCAATTTTTTTAATAACATAAGCTTATGTTCAGCAAAGATAGTTTAGCTTCCCAACAGTGAAAGAATTTTTCAAATCAGTCAAGTGGTTTCGAAGCCTATTCAATGCAAACAAACAAACGAACAAAAAACAATTAAATTTGCCTCTTTATAATATTAGTAGATTCAATGACAGTCATAAGGTTTTCAAAAAAAAATGTTTTACGTATATTAGCTGCTTATTGGGATTCCATAAACTGAATTTTACCAACGTTTTGGAAAAGATTGGTAGTGGGAGTGGTTCGGTATTGACGGTTTGCAAAATTTTCTCAACTTATTCATCATAGTGTCATAACGGATAAAAACATACGAAATATCATTTTTCTCAAGCCCCATGTTATTAAACTTCACTTCAGAGTCTTTAAATAAGGTAGCAAATTGAAACTAGTGCCTTGTTTAAAGTACTAATTAAGTAACTAAGTCCAAATACTCAAAATAAAAAAAAATAAGGGCGGCAGTAGAACATCACTTAAAATGGTAATTGTTGTAATATAGTTAAGGCCTTCAGGTTGGCAATGCGTCTCTTAGATATACTTATCTTGGAGGTGTCCATGGGCGACAGGAATCGCTTACTTCGCTTTAGGTGAACTGTATGATTTTTGCCTTCCAAACATATATCATATTATATTAGAAATAATTTAAGGAGATTCATTATTTTAAAAGAAAAATATCTCACAGTATCCTCAGGATATATGTCTTTGCATTGAATATCTCTGAATCACCGCAATCAGTTATATAAATACATTAAATAAAATACAACACCTTTTAGTTATATAGTTATCGCTAATTATAAACATAAATAATGGAAAATAAATCAATATTTTATTGGAACTAATAATAATGAATGATATCATACAAAGAGTTGTGCACACTTTATAACTACATAGATTGTGAAGAAAGTCATTATTCAGTTTAGTAATAGAGAAAATTATCAGATTAATTTATTCAAAAACTACATAGCGATAAGCTGTAAAACTATTCATTGCAATATTATGTTCTGCTCTCGTTCAGCCAGCTTTCGGGATATTTATAGATGCAGTGCCGACTCAAGAAGTGAAACAAGCGACTACCGAGTTAACGAATAGAAATTATTCTACAAAATAACGCTAACCTCAAGGTGATAATCTGAGAGCTGATAAATAAACAAGACGCGTGCTAGAAGTACGTGCAATGAGGCAAAAGTGTCATTTGGTCGTCTAATTAGAGCAGGCTCATGCAGTGTCTCACTCGTTTACCTCCGTCGTTGTCCATCGCACGTTAACAAAACCTCGTCTGAGAACACCAAACAGAGGTCTTCCACTAATTTATTTTAAACTTCGTCATCACTGATAAACTATGAATTCACTCAATCTCAGTTCTGTCGGATACTAAGCCCGCGCGATTCACGGATATCGTATACTAAAGACGTACCTCTTCGAGCATGATCCTATAATAACTGTCTTCACTTGTTCGAGCAACTAGAAATCAAGGTCTCGTCAGTACACAGCATGCACGGTTCCAAGAAATAGCGAACAGGTTATATCGAAAATCGCACTTATTTTTTCACTTCGTAAAAACACTTTACATACTCTTAAGCTGACTACTTTTCGATTCAGGTATTGCGATTTATGTTGAAAGTAGTTGCCTACTACTTCGGCGGAGTGAACGTCACGATTTGATACAATTTAGATTAATACGAAGAATCGCTTCTGTGTGTATCGAAGGATGAAAACGGAACATCGCAGTTCACACCAACAAACTTTGCTTTCAATTGGCTGACTAACCGCGAAATGTCACATGGCGCACTTGTGACGTATACGGAACAAGCGCATGCGCAATTTGGATATCAAACTTTTTACATGAGTGTGAGTGAGACAGCTATAAAACAATAAAATCAAGTATTTTATTTCAACATGAAATTCTCTTGCAACTCTTCAACTTGCTAATGAACTTACTCATTATACGAAAATATATACATTTTAGGTAGTTAGTTGCTATAAGCGCTGATATGCTCTTTTAAAAATAAAAAACAACTTTACATTTCCCGCTATTATTATTTGAGTTGAAAAACAATTATTCCTGCTTTTGACAATTTACTTAAATGACATTGACATTTAACTGTTTTTCGTTCCTCTCGTCGCTCAAAACGCAAAATTTTAATTCTTTCCTAATTTAAACACTTTCTAATTGTAAAATAAAATTTCGAGTAACATCTAAATATGATCGCCATTGTTACGACTCTGTGATAACTTTAATATAAATTAAGTAGGAAATAATATTATATATTATTATAGTAAATACATAATTACCATATTCCATATACGTCATGTTCCTGTTACCGGGTACTACGTGACTGTAGTCAAGTGAGTTCAGGAATTTAATAAAATTGTCAAAATGTTGATTAGTACAATACTATAGGTATAACTTATTCAGAGCGTGAGTCATCCCAAAAAGCCTTCAATATGTATATTCACGTTTTGGGTGCGTGGGCGAAGAAAATATATATTTTCAGAGTATTTCAGTAAATCTTGTGACTCATCGCTGGGTAAAATTCTTATATAGACTACGCATAATTTCAATAGGGATGAACGAATACGAGATGAATAATAAATGTGGATAAGAATATAGATAAAAGATGAATTTACTTTGTATTATAGTTGTATTGTCATTATTATGGTATTATTTGTAAGAAAATATAAAATAGAATATTTTTCAACTTATGTTCACTCAATCGATGTTTACGAGACTAAACTATGAATTGATTTAGTCTTAAATTTGTTTATAACTTGTAGAAAAGTTAACTTAGCTATTTAAATTACATAAGTCAATACGAAATATAGATAGAAGATAGACGATGACTTTTCCTGTTCAATACAAATACATACATAATTAGAAAGTTTGCATGGATATACTGTTTTGCAACGCGCGCCAAACGTCCGCGCCGCGGTGACTCATGGCTCAAAAGCCTCGGCGCCTCGTCCCGCGCCTGTCAGTTAGCGTGTGGCGCCAAAACTGCTGCCATATTGCTTTAAAAAATTAAGTAAAAATATTACTTAAGTATTTTACCCCTTAGGCGCTTACCCTCTCCATACCATAGCGTAGCCCTTCGAGATTGCGTAATATTGTTATCTACATTATGGAAAGGTTCATGACCCACCTCAAGGTTCGGTGGGCGAGAGACGCAACGGTTATCTAAATGTTGCAATTTGCATTATTCACTTCCATTATTAATATCTGAACTCTGCTTTAATTATTGTAAACATTAGTTAATAGTTTCTATTTTATGGAAATACCTATCAATTAGTATTTAACACTGTTTTGAATTAAGAAGATAAGGCATTCTTTGTGGTGTATAGCCATTGTAACAAAACCTATTATAAAAAAGTTTAACTATCCTTAAAGTATACTGAAATTAGTACGTCTTGTAATACGGGGTGTAGTGTATTATTTATTTAAAGGCTAGGCCTTATACGTTTGTACACCTGAGTGCTGGCTGGCACCGAAGCGCCACCACGGCTGGCGCCCTAGCTCGGCGCCCGCCAAAACGACGCGTCGCCGCACCCTACCTGCCAGCATTTACCGTTGATACCATCAACCCCTGCTGAAGGGACGGAGACGATTATCGGTGCGATTAAAATATTTAATGGGTCAGGACTCTAGTTATTTTGAATTACTAATATGCTTCAACATTCAAATAAGACTTTTATACGTTAAATCCATTATTGCCGGTCTCTTTCTTCCAGAATTAGATTTTAACCTTTATAAATTATTTCCTAAAGAAAAAAATCTTCTCAAATTGTCCTTTAGCTCAGATAGACTCAATAGTCATCTTTGTAAATATCGAATTCAAATTCATTGGGTTACATATAAATATACTTATTACAATTTTTGTTTATACCTAAAAAGATTCATAAAATGTTTGCGTTTTGCGTGTGTTTTTTATATCCCATACTATACAACTCGATTCAATTTTTTTAAATTTAATTTCTTTATAATATCAAACCTCATTTAATAATTATCTCTAGTGAAATTAAAAAAAAATATTCCGAACCCGCATAAATTTAAATGTCTGCAAATACAATCTGTCAAGAGGAATTTAGAGAAATTTAGTTTATATAATTTGTTATTTCGAAAGCACACAGTATTAGTGAACAGGTAAGAAGTTTTGAACTGAACATTACCCGTCTTTTTTGTATTCAAATTAAAAACTAAATTAACAATTAACCTCTTAGTGTCTGTTTTTAATACATTATAATCCCTTGACCCCTGAACACGCGAAGGGAAAGTTTCCGGCACAAAATTTTAGCGGATACTTAAAAGCTTAAAATCTATACATAATATAAAACTGAAGAATTTGTATGTTGGTTTGTTTGTTTGTCGTTGGTTACATTATTGGACTTTTAGTAAGGATCCCTGTTTTTATTGAAAATATAATATAGCCTATAGCGTTCCTTAATAATTGTAACATCACTGGCAGAATTTTTTAAATTGAACCCATTTCCCAAGATTATCGCGTTCAAACAAATAAACTCTTCAGCTGTATAATATTAAGTCTAAATATCTATATGCAATCCTTCTCCTTTACAAAACAAATAGTAGATATGTCTTATAATTGGGTTTTTAAAAAATAAAGTGCAATTTTCGTTTGCACTTCTAGACTACTGGACTGATTTTAGTAGAACCTACATTTCCAGATAGCTGATGTTAAGATGCGTAGTAATGGCACCTTTATGAATATCATCATCCCCCATGGGGGGCAGCATATATACTTTCAGTATTATCTTTATCAGGCTTAGGACATACAATCTTATTGCAGCTATGCCGGAAAACTTAAAGATACCACAAAGCGCGTCCCCCGTAGCCCGGTCCGGGGCTGGCGACATCTCAGAGCGAGAACTGTCTCGGGAAAGGCATAACTTATACGCTACCCCCACGTAAGCATATTTAGTTTTACGTAACTATTGCATCTATACTATATTTGTATAGTAACAGATGTATAAAAAATAACAAAAATGGGGAAAAGCCTAAGGGGTGCACGAGAGCTCACCTACTAACATAACCGTTCGTAATTTATTATTACTACCAAAAGTATTATTTACTTGTTACATAACGGGTGTTAGGGGACCGCTCCCGAAAACGAAGACAGATGATAGTACTCATGACACCTTGGATGATCGGACGAGAAAAAAATAGATCATGATTTAAAAAGTATATTTTTAAAACGTTTTATTACCATTATTTCCACTCCATCATGTAAGTACAGCTAAATGAAACATTAATTTCATAAAAATACATTATCAAAAAAAAGAACCAGCACTGAAGTATGATAACAAAAACAGCTGGACTAACATGATGGAGCGAAATAAAGCTAATAAAACCTTTTTGAAACCTGTCTTCGTTTTCGGGGGCGGTCCTCTAACAAACTGCATAGTTGTAATGTTATTAATTATTGCATATTATTGCGATATATGAATAATATAATTATTTACGGCGTTTCTATATTAAGACCAAAAACCCTTCTCACATGCGTTTAGTACTAAATATAATATGATTCACGTTTTCCTTTTGCAAGCAGAGATAATGTGCATATGTTTGCACGGACAGCTCGTTGTCAAAGCAAATTTTAAGGATAATATTATATCTATCGAGTGAGTTATCGGCATCAAAACAAACTTGCTGCAAGTCAATAAGGTAAAGCTTATTGTTAGGATTCAAATTATTGTTTTCTTGGACATTCCGGGTTGTGATAGCAAATAATCTTGCACTCTGCAGAAATAAGCCTGCGAAAATGTGCAACCTACTTGAAATTATGTCCAAACGCCGCATTCGTACTTTAGTTGGTCCAAAAAGAAACTATTCATAAATAATATTGCAATTATAGAAGGAAACAGCGTTGGCAGAAATATTGGGAGTTTCTGAATTTCTTCGTTAGAAGAAAGCTTTGTGTCAACATATAAATAAAATTGAAGTGTGTTATATTATAGAGTAGCTTTTCGTAAGGCATATTTAATTATATGTATACGGTACTAGTTGGTATATACAGAGTGTTTGGGGACTGCTCCCGAAAACGACGGGTGATAATACTCAGTACCTTTGATGAAGGGTCGAAAAAAATCGATCCTGACTGAAAAAATACATTTTTAACACTTTTTATTAGCGTTATTTACGCTTCATCTTGTATGAACAGCAATGTATATTAAATGAAAAGATAGTTTCATTTAATATACATTACTAAAAAAAAGAACCAGCAATGAAGCATGATAACAAAAACAGCTGGACTAACA
>JAOSYY010024306.1:0-15029 GCA_025727935.1 Hebomoia glaucippe
AGCTGTTTAGGAGGAGTGGAATTACAAACAGCGTGACACGAGAATTTTGTATATTAGATAAACTATATGATGATATGATCTAAAAGTCCTATCGAAGTTGGTCTAGCCGTTTTCGATATTAGTCGGAAGAGATATGCGAAAATTTTACAATTTGTTTAAAGTACCGCACACACTTAAATTTGCTTTTTATCGACAGCTATAATTTTGATATGCAAACAGGGGCTTTAATTTTTTTTATATGTATAGATGAAAGATTTTACAAGCTATTATTGTATTATTTTCAGTTATACTCCGGCTTTTACAAACACGAAGTCGAAGCGAATCTCATAGGCGGCGAGAGTTTGCTACATGCGATGGGTTACCGGCCTATCGGTGCAGGACGCCTCGCCTTAGACGGGCCCATTTGTCCTGACATGGCCGCAGCTATATCCAGAGACGCACTCATTGCTCAGTGTGAATGTCAGGTATTTTAATTACTAAACTAAACTAAACTAAAGTTAAAGTATATAGTAAAATGTAGGAAATTTATTTACATAATACAGTAATACCCCGCTTCACGCGGGGGATACGATCCGAAAAAAAAAATAATTTTAATTAAACATAGTCAAAATTTAATACAAATCATTTTAATCAATCACTTTAATTCTAAGAACACTTTGTGTAATACATACTCTTATTTTTTACGGAAAAATACATCTACTGTCTTTTGGGTAGTGTTTTGTTTACGTTCCTGTAAAAATTTTGCGAAATTTGAAATTCGCGTTATAGTGAAGCCGCGCGTAACGGGGTCGCGCTAAGCTGGTGTTCGCGTCTTCATTGGTTTAAGTAATTTTGTTTTTATCAGTAAACTTATATACTAAGTTTCCTGACAACAAAACGCAGATTAATTATTTTCATCATGGTCGGATCAATAGGTTCGAAATGTATTATGAACAAACATCCATTAATATTCGAGAGAGAAAGCGTAATTCGTAGTTTTTTTTAAATATTGTGTGAACGCGAGTATAGAGTTCTCTATATGAGTTGTAATGGCGGTTTCAGATAATGTCGTCAATATGGGAAGCTGTGTGGGGCAGTGGCGGACGCGTGTCATGGACGGACATAGCCCGGGACAGAGCTAGTCTCGCTTCAGACGTTAATGCCGCCGCGGCTAGGCTTATTGGCTACACTGATGGTAAGTTTTGTCTTGTAGAAATTTTGGGTAAGACAGGATTATAAAATTTCTAAAAAAAAATCGTCCTCCAAGAGTCAAAGATTACCTACAAGGAGTCAAAACAGTGAAAAATAATTTTAATTTAGCATTCATTAATAAATTAATAAACATATGTTTTATTTTTTATATATTTACAACCTTATGATCCATTCAAATATTTTCTACCCAAAAACGTGGTAAACGATATACGAGATTTTTTTTAGAAATGCCTGTTCTAATCTTTAATCTATTGATTTACGATAATCCATCATTTTACTGTAGAAGATTGATTTGTCATAGAGTTATTATATAAATTTTATTGATCTTTTATTTCAGACACAGAAATCTACTCGAACATGCCTACACCATCTGAACCGCAAAGGCGTCTTATAGACCCAAATTACTCACCTTGCAACTGTCCAGAGACGCCTATAGAAGAGCCCATTCAACCTTTCATCCAGCCCTACATGGGCATGCCACACATGATGTACCCTCACTCGGACATGCCAGCCGCCATTCCTCAATGCAATATTCCCATGGTGACAACTTATGGGGTACCTTACTACTATCCCTTACAGACCCCTTACATGATCCCCACACCAGTTTATGCACCCATAAAACATGCTACAAACGTACCCATTAACGGGTACCTACCCCAATATCGGTATCCCACGGTCCCAGCAGTCCCCACAGCGCAATTAATCGAACTTGCCCCAGATATTCACAAAGACGATAAACGAAAAAGCCATAGACATGACAAAAGATCAAAATCCGGGTACAGCGACGTATCGAATCCCAGCTTTCCCAGATCTGATACGCAACCAACCTTAAAAGCTAAAGAGGACGGTATGGGAACTTATGAGAGTTGGGATTATGTGTTTAGGAACCTATCCAGCAAGAACCAAGAAGGAGACAGTAGGAGTGGTTTCTCCCAATCCTTAGATAGAGATTCTCGGACCCTGGATAGGTTAGAAAGAGAGGAGAGAAGAAAATACCAACCGACGACCATGGATTTAGAAGACGGCCTGCAGGCTTTGAACCTAGACAGATCGTATGACGAAGAAATGTACAGAACGGCTAAAGTTAATGAGAATTTAATGAGGCTCAAACAAGAACAAGAATTGAAGAGAGCGAGGCTTGCTAAGAAACAAGAGGAGAAGAAAGTTAAGAAACCAGAATGTGTTGGTAATCCCAAAGCAGATGGTCTAGTCACAACAAAAGTAGCGCCCGATAAAGTGAAATTGCTATCCAAAAAGGATATTAAAGATAGAAAAGATGTTATTAAGCAGACGGTTAATGGACAAGCGTCCAACGTTGAAATGAAGAAAGTTAAGAAGCCAGTTAAACTAGTCGCAACAGAAGTGGATAAGACGAAGAAGTCATTAGAGAATGGTGTTCATAGAGCGCATAGCTCTAAAAATGTACCGAGTAAGTATCTTAATCTATGTATTCGAACTATCATAAATACAGTAATTGTGACAGTTAGACAATTTTTTTGAGTTTTGATACAAAGGCGTATAGTTTTTCCCAAAATTCCTGAAGCTCTCATCGCTATGCCTCATAGTTTTAATTTCTACGTAAACTTAGGCGTTAAGGAAAATATTAGTACATATAAAACTTACTAAAAGTGTGGTTACTGATCCAGAATTATTCCAATGTTTCCACTATGTGGTAATTAAAATACTTATAATACAGGTTCCAGCGCACAATCCACTTACGATCTGAAAGCGCAACTCATCGTCTCACTCGACGAGCCGGACTCCCGCCAATCGCCTCCGAAACTCAACGGCGAGCGAGAACGAACGCCGAACCGAACACCGAACCGAACCGAGACTACCGAACCGAAATGGCAATGCGGTACTTGTACCTATATAAATAAATATTCATTGCAAGCATGCGAAATGTGCGGGAAATCGAAAAGGGGCCCGGAAATAGAGCCTTTAACTTCCGGTGGTAGGGAATGCCCCGCTTGCACCCTCGTTAATAAACGGGACGCGAAGATCTGCGACGCCTGTGGGACTAGCTTGGAACATTGTCCCACTTATATTTAGAGTTTTTTAGTATACGTTGTGAGTATTTGCGTTGTAGGGATACAAATTGGTACGGTCGAATATTTTCTAATTTAGAGGACAATTTTTTATTTCGCAATTATATTTCTGAAAATATTTATTAAGTGATGTGTCGGATCGTACTTGAAGAAATTTGAAGGATTTAAACTCTGATTTCAGCAACGAACTAGCAAATTTTTTGATTCAGGGTTTGTATTATCCCACTTCTGAATCATTTCCACGTTTTCTCTGAAATGAATTTAATTCTTCTTTTAAATACTTGCAAACATCTTACCGGGTGTTATATTTTGTAGATAATCATCTTTCTTCACTCCAGAATAAATCCTATTCTCTATCAAGCCGGGTTCCGTATCCGCGATCGGGTGATTAACAATCCGGCACATTGCCAATATTAATATGAAGTTTTTACAAAAGCTACTAGTAGTACTGAGCTACGAGTGGCTTTATAAAAAAAATAATATTTTGAAGATTAATTTAATGTGATTAATGCTTTTTGCACTCAAAATGGTAAAACCCGATGAACTAAAGTAAAAATATAGTTTCGTTTATAGAAGATTGATCACCTATTTTATTGTGTCTATAGGGGACCTAAGGTTATAATACACGCACGTAAACAAATCAATCTATTGGCATAGCGAATACTTTTAAAATTATACATTAGGTAAATAGCTATATTCTGATATTGGGTAAATGGAATCAGTATAGATTGTTAAAGCGTCGGAAAGTTTCATCAGTGCTTGTTGTATTAAAGTCATGGTCCATAAGTTTTCACGTTTTGAGAGACCTCAAGTGTAGAGTCTGACTTGAGTCACGCCTTGAAATATAGCAAGTCAGTGAAGATTGACACTCATTCTTTCGCTCTAAATGACATGAAAACAGAATGAGGACTAATTAATTCAATTTTTAAATTGTGAGTTTTGCGATATTTTTAAAACTTTGCCCGTTGTACGATAATTATTTTGGAATGTTAAATTTGTTGTGTTGTTAATTATTTACAGTGTATTCTCTATATAGCAACACTTGATGGCGTTATAAAGGGATGTCGTTAAGTGGAGTGATGGGGTATCTAAATTATTTTTCTACTATACTATGATTTTACGATAAGAATACAATATTTATAAACAAAATACATTAACATTAATTGAAATACAAAACTTATTGAGTTTTTCAATTTTAGTTTAATCATGTTTGCAATTTCAGTATTTTAATTCTTATCCATTTCGGCAAACTAGAGACAATGATTCGCTTTCGTTATATACAGAAATTATGACGCTACATAAAGGGTACGATTATATCGATAACCTAAGTCAAGTAATTTCGTCGTTACAGAGATTTTCGTTAAAAAGAGTGGCGTTAAATAGACCTTACACTGTATACATATATAAAAAAGCCCGTGTGTGAAATGCGTGTATAGAAATTGTGATTATTTTTTTTATTCCTTGTAACTGATAGTGAGCTATATTTATTGGAATGTTTTGATAAATTTGTTCTGATAATTGTTTTATACGAAGAGATATTAATATAAATCTAATGTTGTTATATTATTTTAGTTATTGGTTATTAATATAGTTATTAGAATATTATGAATGCTTGTAAGCAGTTTATGTTCTATTCGGATCGATTCTGAGATCGCTCAAGTACATGCTTAAACTAACACTTTAGTAGATATTGTTTGACGAGCTTCAAACAAAAGCACCTCGTTGTTTACGCCAAGTTAATTCTTAATATGCCTATACAAAATTATAAGATATCAGAAGTAGGATGGTTGAAGTTTTAATGAGTGTGGTTGGCACAGTAGTATTATTTAATATTCGTTAAAGTCTAGTAGAAATATATTGAATGTAGTAACAACTGATTCCAGTCGAGATCTGGTATGTTATTTATTTTGAGTAATTTAGTTTCTGAGAGAATACAAATCGAATATTATCGAAAATGTCAGATTTCTATTCCATGACTTTTTTATTATTTAGTATGCATTTTCGGAGATATATAAATCATAGTTTGTGGCTGTTTGCATATAAGGTGTCACTATTACAATATTAAATGAAAAATATTTTTATTGATATATTTATTCGATCGTATACATCAATGGTGTTTGTGTATACACACTTATAAACTAATTTTTAATTAGTAATGTTTGCTGAATATTTAGAAACTTTAATGTAATCGAATTCTAGTAATTTTGATAATCTGTAGAATGAGTTTTTCGAGGTGCAAGGTTTATTTATTGTGAGGTGACATCTGTTATGAGATATTTTGTTTGGACAAAGCAGCAAGCAGCATCTAAGTCTATAATATGGGATTTACAAAGTACAATACAGTGCCCGGGACTAAATATCGTATTGACTGAGAATAGACTAATTTCGGCTTCGTAGTGTTATCTCTGTCGTCTAAAATATTGATAGTCTACTATTTACATGGTGCTGTTAACACCGTTTCGATTTTGTGTGCAGTTGAATTACACCCAATATTTCATTAACTATTTTCTTTAGTGAGAAATTTAAAAACTATTGTTTTTTTTTTAATTTCAGCTAAAAAACAAATGAAGCTGACAGTAGAACATCATTAAATACTGTAATATAATAAGCTCCTAAGGTTTGCAATGCGTCTAGGTCTTTTGATCTTGGAGGTTTCCATGGGCGACAAGAATTGCTTACAACTAGGTTACTTGTTCTTGTTTTCCTTTCTATGTTGTTAAAAATTCTAAGTAATGAAGTTGTTAAAATTGGGTGTTTTAAGAAATCTAGATATATATTTCGAAGTGGATGCAACCGCACCCTACTTGTTCAACTACTGACAAACATCATATGATCGATCGGTTTGTTTTTATAGCCACTAGGCTAGAAACGCGAAAGTCCATCAAAAATAAAAACAAACATCATATACACTGTGTGCGACAGAGACAACGCTCTGCCAAGCCAAATTTAGCTGATTGTCTCTTTCTAAAGGCCTGTGTACTTAGAGTCAGATCCCAATTTGGAATGTTGCAGCGCATACGTTTTTAGTTGCCTCAGATCGTTGCATTTGATCGTTTTGCTTAGAAAATGGATTTTTTAAATAGTAAATAAATCGAAATTTATCGTGACTGTTTAGTTTGTGAGATTGCATTATATATAATATATGAAACGAGTATTGAATAGTTAATAAATTATCACGTGTTTATATAATGAACCCTTAGTTGAGTGACTATCCTCTGTTATTTAATAAAGTTATTTAATTGTTATTTATTGGATAAATTATTTTACTTTTGAATCGCTTGTTACAGGGTAATGAATGGGGTAGAGTATGGAATATTTCTTATTATAAGCAACAACGACTCTTAAATATTTCGTACCAAAATATCGACAACGCGATCTTAATTTTTCAAGAACACGCTGATACGCTTTTTTCCTTCGTCATAATCGTATCCGTGTGGAAATATAAAACCTTATGATCGCTGCTGAAATCACAGCTGGATTGTAATTCCAAATTTAAATTTAAAACTTGTAAGAACGGAAACTAGAGCAGCCATTGTAATTGGCTGGCTTTTTTGACACATGTCAATGTTCAAGATTTACTGATATTGAAGGAGTCGTTGTTGCGTCTTATATTTTATTAATAGTCGATGTCTATTTCAAAATTAAATTAATATAGTGTTCGTTTTTCGCCTTCTAAAATGCTTTAATGTTAGAATAGATGCCTTTTGATTTTAAAACGTGTATAAAACTTATTGATCTGTAAATACCTAACGTTAGTGTAAATATTAGAGATATTATTAATATATTTATTATATACAATATGAAGTTGTTTTCTTGTCAACCTACGCCTTAAACGACTCAGAAATAAACGCGCTAAAATTTTTACACGGTTCCCTATGTATACATATACAGTGTAAACTATATCGATGGGCCAAAGTAGCAATTTGCACATTTTTACATTTTTTCGTAAAATGCTTCGAAATGTTGTACTTAATGACATGCATTAAAAAAACGTATTTTTCAGTGTAAGCACGTTTTTTTAGTTTCAATAAAAGGGCCTATGTAGCACAGTTTTAAGTACAATATATTGAAATCAAACTTTAAAACGCCTCTACTGAAACGTAGTAATTTCTCACATTGGTCCATATACGTAGGACCGATCTATATAAGATTACACTAGTGAGGTCGGATGCGCCTTAGTGGGGGTATAGGAGGAAAATTTTTGTGTCTTGCACTGCTCTATACAAATAAGTGGTCAGATCTTATAAAACACTGTTCACCTATTTTCCATAGAATTTTTATAATAGGGAGATCTCTAAAATATCTGAAAAAAGTCAACAATTGGCTTGAGGGAATCCGAAATAAAACTCGCCTGATATTTTAACCGACCACTAAAAAGGAGATTCTATGTACGACTGTATTTTTTATGTATTTTCTCCGATTTGTCTTCGATACAATTGCGTTTATAAGTGCAAAATCTATCTTAATATCATATTTATTAACCCGGCCTTGATAATCAAAGGTTATCACTAACACTAATGTTTGTATACAATAATATTATTAATCGCCATGTTTCAACGATAGTCTTAGAATTCTTAGATATTAATATTTGAAAATAAATGTAAACAGATATGCTTATATCGTTCCATTTGATTCTATTATCACGCGATGTAAATGTTTCGTAGGTATAACAAAATGCTTTCATTAAAATAACAAGTTTCCTAAGCTTGTGTTAGACGTTTATTAATACGACATTGTAATATTCTCTATAACACGTTTAATGCTTTTTTTTTTCAACAAAAAATCTAATATTAACCTGAATTGGTAACAAAGCGACAGCGTTCTGATTTTTGACTATCTGCTATCAAAGAAAATGCAAGTTAAAAATTTAATATATAAAATTCTCATGTCACAATGTTCGTTCCCATACTCCTCCGAAACGGCTCTATCGATTTTTACCAAATTTTATATGCGTATTCAGTAGGTCTGAGAATCGGCTATTATCTATTTTTCATACCCCTAAGTAATAAGGGTTGTTCACCCTTATTTTTTTTAATCTTTTTAAGATACAGCATATAAAAATACATACAGCCTTAAAATTTCACCCCTCTACAGTCCACTCCTAAATATTTATGTGGCAATACGAAGTTTGCTGGGACAGCTAGTAATATATAATTTTTACTTCAACTAATAATCGGGGAAGTACGCTTTGATGATTGATAATTAGTATTCATTGTAAACGAAAAATGAAAGTAGTTTTGTAAACGTACTGATTTTTATTCAATTATTTCACATTTAATAATGACCGCTGTGACCGTGACCGCTGCTGCCACCGCCGTAGCCACCTCCATGACCACCACCTACTCCATGACCGCCGCCCACCCCGTGACCACCGCCAACTCCGTGACCACCTAATCCTCCTTGGCCACCATAACCTCCAGATCCTCCACCCAAACCTCCGTGAGATCCACCATGGCCTCCTGATCCACCCAAACCTCCTTGATGGCCACCGCCAAATCCAGAATCTAGACCGCCATGACTGCCGCCATGTCCGCTTCCAGAGCCACCACCATGTCCGCCGCCAAATCCGGAATCTAGACCTCCGTGACCACCGTGGCTACCTCCATGGCCACCACCATGTCCGAAGTCTTGCCCGCCATGACTGCCACCACCTCCATATCCTAAAGTTTTTTTTTAATACAGTTATCAACAGAGCCGAGCTTCGGTAGGTTGTACATAAATCATGTCACAGTATTAAACTATTTATAATGTAGGATAACCCTTGTAAAAATCGGTCCAGTCGTTACGGAGATTAGTCGGAACGAATGGATACACAAAACTTGTACTTGCCGGGCTTGCGTAAAGTTTAATATTATGTACTTTACGAAAACAGCCGTTATTTTGATGTTACGAACAGACATATTAATTTATTTTTGTGTATTTTGCGAAATCAGAAACTGTAGTAGTAATTATACAATTCACGATTTTTACATATATATTTTTGGTCAATCAGTCAATCAGTCTTCTGTAAATTATTTTTATAATAGGGGTGTTTACGCATTGCACCCAAATACGAAGACAGATGATAGTATTCATGACACTTTTGATGATGGTACGGAAAAAAAACCGCTGAAAACTAAATAGTACAGCTAAATAAAACTATAGTTTAAAAAAATACATTACTTTACTAAAAAAGGAGACCCAGCAATTAAGCATGATAACAAAAACAGCTGGAATAACATGATGGAGTAAAATAACGCTAATAAAACGTTTTAAAAATATGTTTTTTTTTTGTCAGGATCGATTTTTTTCCTACCATCATCAAAGGTTTCATGAGTACTATCGTCTGTCTTCGTTTTCGAGAGCAGTCCCAAACACTCGTTATAGGTATAAGAAAACCTGCATTAATAATAAAATAAAGTATTATATAAATGAGAGCAAAATAAATTATATAAAATTTTACCTGGATGTGCCACAGCAACGGCGACTAGAGCAAGAAGAATCTGTAAATAAACAAAAATATATTGAAAACGCCTAAGTAAACACTGAACGTACTAAGAAATTTCTTCTTTTCGAGGTGACGTAGAAAACTTAATAATACAGCCAGATTTTAGAATAAAATTTCTTAATGGCCAGTTATTAAAAAAGTTTTTGTCACCAAAATAGCCAATAAATAGAACCTTCTTGTTAATTTAATGCCTAATACATTAAAATGTTACACTAAAACTAATTATTTTAGATTTCTCATAGGTTAATATAAAATTTAGATTAAACGCGGATGTAAATTACTTTGTAGTAATATTTAATAAAATAAATCACTGCTTTTTATCATCAAATTCTGTGCAAAACACTTCTTTTCGATTGAAAATTAACACAGAATTAAATCATAATTTCTGCGTATTCATTATAAACGTGATATTGTGTTCGTTAATAAAAAAACGAATTTATACAGAGAAGCTTATTTAAATATTAAATTTAGTTACAATGTGCACTCACCACAAATTTAGCCATATTGGATATTTCTAGCACGTTCCTCTACAAGCACTTTAACGATTGTGTGCAAAGAAATCTCGTCTTCTTTATATAAAGGTAAACTCCACAACCGATTTGACCCTATCTGACGTAGGTATATTATTTTCCAGTTTCTGACTATGTTTTGTCCATGACTTAGTGCTGATAGATACCTATAATTACTTCGTTAAAGCACGTTGCGTCTATTATCGTGGACTTTTCGAATATGAAAATCCTGATTTGTATATAATAAAATCATTGTTGTATTTCAAGGTACCTGAGTTTAATGGCAGGTTATGGTTGTTTTCGGAAATCTTACATAAGTTGCAGTCAAAGACAAATTTTTATAATTTAATTTTAAAGATTCATTAATTATCTCTTAAATTGTTTGTATTAATTAAAAGTTTTGTGTTAAACGGTTGATCTTTTGTTGGTATATTTTTCTTGAAACCAGATAAAATTTAAAGCTTTGTTTTTTGTCGAGTGCTTTTTTGTGTCTTTAGCAAATTTATTTATTGTAAGATACGGAATGTCAAATCATATGCCAATAACAAATGCATATAAAACCGTAGGAATCTAGAAATAAAAATGATTCGTTGTTAAGGGTTAAGCGCGACAATGGCTTGGCTCTTTAGCTGATTTTTTCTGCTTCTAAACGTTCAAGGAGGTTCTTACCAAGAGAAATACTGGAAAAACTGAAACCTCCTATCTTTTTTCACACAAACTGATGCTTGCTAACATTTTAATCAAAACATATTGACACCTAATTAATTCCTAGAATTGACAAAATTGCGATGATTTTGTATAGGCTTAAAGAATTTCATAAACATACTCGGATTTTTCAATATTAAAACCGCGGGGCGCCACTAATAGTGAAACAAAAAGATATTTTAATTTTATAATTTTAATAGCGATAACTAATAATGTCCGTAGTGTCCGTGGCCGTATCCATGCTGGCCATGTTCGCTCTTGTGACCATCGTATCCAAATCCTGCGTCATGACCGCCTCCATGGATCTGTTGATGACCCTTGTGGCCATGACCTTGTGTGTGATGTTCTTCAAAATCATAGCCTTCATGACCCCCATGTCCTTTGAATTCGTGACCTCCGTGACCGAACCCTGAATCATGGTCGTAGTTGCCACCGTGTCCGAAACCGGAATCGTGGTCGTAGCTGCCACCGTGTCCAAAACCAGAGTCGTGGTCATAGCCACCACCATAACCGCCTAAAAAAAGTAATCATGTAAATAATACGTAATAGAATACCATCCCCCAAAACACCATTAATCTAGCGGATTTGCCTTTAACAAAGAAAACTTTAAAATAGCTCGAATTTCGTCGAAAACGTAATATTCAAACTAATCATGCGTCGTTTTGTAGGTTATGTCAAAACCTTTGAAATGATGTATAGTATTGCTAGATACGAGCTCTGTAGCGCTTTGTATATAGCCGTGAAATTCAAAAGACAAAAAGGCGGAAGGGAGATATTCTTCAACCTATTATTTGAATACTGCACACCGCCAGACCATCCTTGTTTCAAAACAAAATATTTAAATCAGTCGAGCCGTTCGTAACTTTTAACGAAAGCAACGAATAGCAATTAATTTTTGTGTAACGTTAGCTTATCAGAATGAGTCAAAAAATATTCCTTTAACATTGGTTGTAATGTACTGTTTAGTTTTGCAGCCTAATATTGCATGTCTTACACAAATATCGCTAATTTGTGATTATTTTTTTATGCATGGTAAACAATTTTAAGTCGCTCCTGTATACGACGTATTAATTAAAAGTTTAAGCAAAGGATAGAATGTATAAATATTGACTTTAAATGACATCATGAGACAGAACGTATCATTATTTATGTATTGTTTACCTACACTGTGATATTGTAAATGACTTGGAAGTCAATAAAAACATATTTCCACATAATAATTATGTCGTACATAATGTACTTGAGTATATGTATGTAGAAATATATATTTCCGTAATCTAAGTTTTGCTTTAAGCTTACCTGGGTAGGCGGCGGTAACAGCTATTAAACCTAAGATGATCTGAAAAATAAATTTTATTTACGATAAGTTTAACACGTAGTATTTATGTTTAAGCAATAAACAAGTTAAGTTTTTATTTGTAACATTCACTAAGAAAAAGTTGAATTCAATCACTATTGCATAGGTGCGTTCCTTTTATAATGTTAAAAGAAAATTATTTTAAAAGACCATGATATATAATTTTCACAGATATTTTGACTATTTTAGATGTTATAATCAAAAATAATTTTAATTATTTGAAAAAGATTTATGATATGCACTTTTCATGGTATTTCAGTCTAGTTTCGAATTTTTATCAACAAAAAGAAATTAATTAATGTATATAGAATTAGTTAATCTTTTTTACTCACCACGAATTTCGACATATTTATTTTTACGAGACACAACTTCTAAAGCTTGTTTCTTTATGTTGTTTTGTTAAACTTCCCTGTTATTTATAGGAAAAAAATGTAATATCCCACGTCTAATATGACCTCAGGTGACGCATTCAAAATTTTCGTCTTGCTAATAGTGTTGTGGTAAAACTTAAAATATTGCTTTGTGTAAATTATCCATAAATACATGATATTTGGGGACTGCTCCCGTGTACTAATGACATCTTTGATGAAGGGACGGAATAAAATTCGATCCTGACTCAAAAACAAAACATATTTTTAAAACGTTTTATTAGAGTTATTTCGCTCCATATTGTCAGTCCAGCTGTTTTTGTTATCATGCTTCATGGTTCTTTTTTTTTAGTAAAGTAATCTATTTAAAGTAAGTACTATCACCTGTCTTCGTTTTCGGGAGCAGTCCCCCAAACATCCTGTATACATTAAGTCTCTTTTCCGTAGGGTTAAGCATTACTAGGTATTTCCACGATTTTTCCTAATCATACTACACGCTTACGAAAAATTGTTCACAAGTATATTATTTCAAAATGTTGTCTACTATTAAATATTCTGGATTTCTTCCGGCCAATTTTTTGGTCCTCCCTCTCTGAGTAAGACGAGCTTTTCAACAGAGCTTTTTTGTGACATAGGAAGACAAGCAAGCATACAGTTCACCTGTACTAAGCGATTCCTGTCACACACCTACAAGAACATTAGATCTAGGAGACGCGTTGTAAACCTTAAGGCCTTAGCCATGTTACATGATACTATGAAAATAAATATGATTTGTAGATTAATTTCCTTTTATAATTGTTAATGTTGGTAATATCGTTAAACAGTACAGAAAAGGCCTGCTTAACTCCCACATTTCATAATTTATCGTCATCGTAATAAAAATTGTAACAAGAGAAAGGAGTGTAAACCTTTATGACTTTTATATAAGTTACGTCAGACTTGAAATGTTGTGAAGATAAAAAATTAACAAACAGTTTTGCAATACAGGACTAAAACTATGTTGACTTTTGAAATTATTGACTTGTATATAAGATTTAAGATTTTTATTTAGAATTCGACACTATGTATAAAAACTTAATTTTGTTGTTAATGCAACGTGAGGCAAAGAATCAACGCGGCTCTACAAATTTATGATTATTCAGGTTATGTAAATTACTAACGAATTACAACTGGTTTATTTGGAAGATTATAAAAATAAAGATGGGGAGTTATTATCGGAACATTTTAATACTTCTTTATCATTCCGTTTAAAATCTTTACAAATAATTAAAAATTGTGTGTCTGTTTGTAATATAATATAGCTTATGTTTCTTGCTTTTTACTAAATGCATATGAATGTATACTCTATAAATTTTTACAATGTTTTTCCGTCTGTCTGTTTGTTCCGGCTAGTGTCTGAAGCGACTGGACCAAATACGACGTGACTTCCACTGACAGATAGCTGATATATCAAAAAAATATTAACTATGGCTCACGGAAGAAGTCGATATCGTCCTATAAATCCTGAAATGTTTTATCTTAAAGTAGGGTGTATACAATAATATAAAACTTAAAATAAACCTAGCTATCTAGAACATAGAGGCACACTAAATTATAAAGTAACTAAATGACCCGGCCACGCGTTGCTGTGGCTGAGGTTTTTGTTATATTAAAATGTAATTAGTAAAGATTATTATTTTTATTAAAACGTTTGTGCTTTTTAACACAGTGCCATCTATTGAATACCTACTCAATTTAGTCATCTGTTTGAATCGTTTGGAGCTAAAAGATAATTTTGACTCTCAAATATACAAATAATAATTCACAGTAAAATAATATTACGACTATAAATTGATAAATAAACTATCCTATCTCTTAAAGCTTAGCACTCATTTTAAAGAAAAATGTTAAAATTTCAGTAGTTTCGGAGTTCGTCCCGGACAAACAACGTGACACGTTATTTATATATACATATTAAGATTTACGTATTTTATATCATAATTGTTTTAGCTGCATTAAGGATTTATTTTATTCAACACAGTATTGGAACAAGAATACGATTTACGCTAGATTTTCCATAGCTTATCAGTAATTCTACATTTTTTAACGATTTGTGCCCCGCGGTTAACCATATCAATCTTTATTTATATAATATATAAAGCAAACGACTATAAAGCCTTAAAGATTACCGTTGTGCGTGAATATCAGCAAGACGAGGGCTCTTGGAGACCTTTCAGACAGGAATACGCTCGTTCCTTCGAAGCCACCATGTATATATCATGATTAAAAATACAAGCATTCTTAATAACTCATTTTAACATAAACTGTTTCCAAACCCCATCAATTTCGGTTCATCCATTTCAATAATTTAATAACCGGATCAAA
>JAOSYY010024308.1:0-15025 GCA_025727935.1 Hebomoia glaucippe
TAAAAACATTTGTATGAGATAAAATGCTGTTTGGGTCTCTTCGAGCTAACTACAACCACTTATTACGTCTCTTTGGATTCGTTGGAACGGATCAAGCAGTTTTTGTGGAGTTCTTATATTAATATTTGTACATTGTGGCACAACACACCATTTTTTCCAGTAATTTAAAAGAAAAAATATTACAAACACGGTGAATATACTCCTGTGTACACTAGTTTACTTGTTTGTAACGTCAGACAGATTGTATCAGGTCCGCCTTTACAGATACAGCGTTTTTAGCCCGAATATTGTAAGTTACATTTCAACACAATATTTTACGGAATTTTACAGAAGTATATGTGAATATAAATAATTTAAAACCATTTTTGAAAATCAGTCAAATAGCCTATTGGGTTAGCCATAATTACTTATCTGATTTTCTCAAATCTTATACTCTAGAAACTTATTAACATTATTATTATTAGCGAACAAGGTTATTGAAGCCTTGTATATATTTAGACCACATTATGAGATAACGGACGTCATCACCGACGATATATACTTATGTATAATACTGTAGATATTATACCTTTTTTATCTATTCATTTTATTTTATAGGCTGGTGTCATGTCCTGGATGCAACTCAGGATTCCCAGGATGTGCAGTGACAGGGCGCACATTGGTTGCAATACATACAATATGGACATGCTCCAAATGTAATGCTCAAGCACAACAACATGAACTAGTTCTTAGACATTCCTGTCCAATTTGTCATTCTCAGTTAATATAAAATACCAAACAGTTAAATAACTATTAGGAATAATAAATCAATCCACTCAAAATGTTTTATTTAGTTATCTACCGCGAATTTTATCGCTGATATTGCCCATTGTAACATTTGTCACCTGACTAGATAACTTCTCGATGTCCCAAAAAATACAGGAGACATTAATTTTAAACATAATAAGGGTATGTAATCTTGGAAATATGAATTGTTAATTTTTTTATTAAATGCATCATAAAAATTAAACTGTACACTTTATATGGATGAGTTTATTTGAATTACATTTTTAATAGGATATCTCAACAACAGGAAATTCAAACCTTCATCCATACTTAATTTTCTAGACATAGAGAAATTATAATTAAAAAAGAAATAACTAGTTCTGGTAATCTTTCACATTATATTGCAACAACTTATTTTACACTTGCTTATAATAATTATAAAACATAACCAAATAGATAGTAATCCTCACTAAAACAAATGGTTATTGAGTACTTCTAGATATATTACTGCCCAAAATTATTAGTAGGCATTTCCATTTTTGAAAATTGCAATGTATTGTCAATTATTTGAAACAACTCTGGCGGTTGAGGAATTCTTCCAGTCTCTAGCTTAGACCACAATGGAATGTTATTGAGCGATATTTCAAATGCTCCAGATGATACTAGTTGACCTTCTATCATATTAGCCATAAAGAACATCATCATACAAGCATATAGTTTGTTCTCTAAACACCAGCTCCACCAAGAAGGTTGTGGCTTATTAAGCCATGCAAATATATTAACACCACTTAGGATACACATTATCACTATCATTTTTCCCAAGCCCTGTAATAAAAGTATATATTGCAATTATTAAATTGCGTTCTATCCAAAAAAACTTATATATGTTCGCTACATATTAGGCTCAATTTTCTGGTACTAAATTTATTTGAAATACACTTAAATATTTTTTTGTTATTTTGTAGCATTTCATAATATGACCTCAAAAATATTACAATTAATATATCAGATATTAATATTATAAGGATTATTCTTTAATTAACTTTAAGGAACTAATATGATAAATTCAGTCTAACCAGTAAGATGAGGAATTGCTTATAAAAAAATTTCTTAAAAAAAGATATAAAATATATATAGTTTTTAGATACTTTTGATGTGACCAAACACAATATCTTACAAATCTAATTTGATTTTTATTGAAATAAATATATACAAAACTCAGTTCAAATATTAAATAATAAATATAAAACAAATATTAACTTACAATCAATCTTGAAAGGTACATATTTAATCCGGGAGGGTCGTAGTTTGCTCCAATAACAGATATTTCTGGATATTTTTGTTGTATTATGCCAGCATAGTCTTCAAATACTTTTCTGTAGCCACATGAATAGCTAAAACATAATATTCAATACTTTTTGGTATATGAGATGTTTCAAGTATTATAGTGAATCTCTATATAGATGAATACCAAAACTTAAACACTAATTAAACTATTTATTAACCTTGAATTACTTGGAGCCATTTGGATACTTTCAAAAGTAAGTATTTTAATGTAATAAAAACATTATGACTAGTCTATACAGAAACAATGAAAATAAACCCACCAGTAATAAATATTCATAATATGACCCATTCCTTGACCAATTTTAGAAATACTTTCTGGATCGTTCTCATTAGCTAGGACAAAGTTATCAGCCGATAATAGAAGACACAAAAATAAACTCATTATATAAAAAATAAGGCAACTATTCATTGATAGAGACATTTTTGGATAACTTATGACGTATGTTTTAAACTACACGAATCAATTTGATGTTTTTACTCTAATAAATATTATAATAGCGCCATGAATAGTATGAATTTACAGATAACAGAGCAATCGTGATTAAGTGATAATTTTTGGAATAAAAGGTAAAAGAGGAATATCAAATGTCACATTAGTTTATGACAACTAATCTAACCACAGACGATTGTATAAAATATGCGTAAATCATAAAATATAGGTTTTTAATGATTATATTCAATTTTCAAAGATTAAATAATTAGCTATTTTGCTTTGAAATTTAAAACTTGATATGAAAATGTAAAACTTAAGATGTGTAGCTTTAGGTTCATTGCCTTTCTGTTGGAGAAAACCCCTAATACTACTACTACTCAAATTTTAAATATCTTATTGGAGACTGAAAACTGCAGGCTTGTGTTGAGATACATAATTAAAGAAAAGATCTATTTTATAACGTGTTCGTATTAATTTTTTCACTTCAGCTATGTTAGGGTAAGACCAATATTCTATGCGAAATAATGTGGAACAATAATGTGTGTAAATATGTGCTAATTGTATATTTGGAAAAAATACACAAAAAATTAATCATGGTGGCATTATTCAAATGTTGAAATTTGTAAAGTTCCTCTTTGAAATATACTCAGATGCTGATGAAGCGCTATCTTCAATTCTACATTTTAACGGACAATTCTTTGGTTTAAAATACTTCTCCCTAGACACTGACACAAGTATATTAAGTTTTGGCTTTTGACGTCTGCTTTTAAACGCTTTGTCAAAAACAAAATTTGTACATCATTAATAAGAACATATTATTTTCCTTTAAATTGTAATATTTAATGCTTATTATTAACTCAAACTCACAAACTACAAGTTACTTGGCTGGGGGTTAAAATTTTTGTAGTTAGTTTTTATTTGATATATTAATTGAATGAACTTTATGCTAGGTTTTGATAGGTAATTATTGTAACAATTCGCAAATAGGGAATTATAAATAGTTTTATTTCTACATTAAAATATGCCGCATAGTCATTGTCACGTGGACCATGATCATGACCATGGTAATCCTGCAGAACTTGGCCTACAATATAATCTTTATGCAAAGATTGATAAGGACAATTTACAATGTCTAAATGAGAGCATTGATGGTTCTGGTAAAACAGTTTTCAAACCATGGGAGAATAGACTAGACAGAAACGAAGTAAGTGCTCCTTGTTAATCATTTTATTTATTTCGAAGCATATATTGAATATAATTATTATACAGACTTTCCTGAGCAAACTTTTTATTTGAATAACAACAAAAATCAAATTGATTAAATAATGATATAACTGAAAACGCAATATGTAAAATCTCATTAATATATACAATTATTTGTGTTTAGTTTGTTGAAAGTGATGCTGATGAAGAGCTGCTTTTTAACATACCTTTTACAGGTAATGTTAAAATAAAAGGTATTATAATTGCTTCTGAAGACACGGGTGCACATCCATCAAAATTAAGATTGTGAGTTGAGCATCTTTTAACATAATATGTTATTATCGGTTTTAAATATGATGGTAGTATTTTTTTAAATAGTTAATATAATATGAAATGTTAATATTTTGTTTATGCGTTAGGAAAGTTTACCTATACTAAGCTATTACTGTTGCTTATGTATACCTCCAAGATCCTTAGATCGATTAACATCCAGTTAGTTTTCATAGCCACTTGGTTAAAAACGTGAACATCCTTAAAAAAAATAATAATAATTAGATCTAGATGGCGTGTTGCCAACCTTAGGACCTTACCCATATTAAGTACATCATTTGTAATATTTTAGTGACATTCTACTGCTAGCCTTATTTATTTTTATGTTGAGTTTTCGGAAATAAATAGATCTATAGTCTTTACACCTCTAAGCAACTAAACTTATAACTATGAATTGTTTTTGAATGACATTATTTTTTATTATTTCAATGTAGATATAAAAATAAACCCAATATGACATTTGATGATGTCTCGATGGACCCCGACCAAGAAATAGAATTGCATAAAGACAGTGAAGGTATACTGGAATATGCTCCAAAGTAAGTTTTTAGCCTATAATATGTTTGTAGAATAAACCTTTTTCACATTTTTATAATTTTGATCATTTTACTTTATTATAATTTTTATAAATATATGTCTGATTTTCAGAATTGTTATATTTTCATCAGTATCACATCTGACTATGCATTTTCCCACAAATTTTGGTGCCGAAAATACAAAAATATACTATATAGGTCTTAAAGGTGAATGGATGCCGGGTCATAAACATGGTGTTACCATTTGCACTTATGAGGCTAGACCTAATCTTGATGATCATAAACTGAAGCATTTGGACTCTGTCAGTAAACATATAGAATAATTTATGAAAACCGTAATGTAAGCTATTTCCATATGAGATGAGTAAAACTGTTTATTGTTCTTAAGAATTTATTAAATATGTTATAATAAACTGTAATTTTATTTATATCTGTATAATTTTATATAATAGAATCACCTTAAAATATCTAGCATTCATATTTTAATAAAAGCTATGGTTATAAAAAATATTATACAATTTTATCATTGAATTACCAAATATATATCACAATTATTCAATATACATTTTAAATCGTGAGTCAAACAAATTTAAACATTTTTATGATGACCAGAACTATACATACTGAAGTTGATTTAACTTGTGTGGTGGGGCTGCACTATAAATATTAAAACTATACATAAATGTAAAATTAAAGAATGTCTTGATAGTAGGACTGTCCAATTTAGCTGATCAAGCTGGGTTAACGAGGGAATTTTTCTGTTTCCTTGATTTTAGCGAACAGTGTATCGAAAAATTAAAAACTAATATAGGTTTTTAAAGCGGTCTAAATAAAAAACTTTCAAGTAGTTTATTAAAACAGACATTTAGCCGCTGACTAATCAGCTTAAAAGCAACGTATTTGATGGTAACCTTCAAGTGAAACCATTAACGTAGGCATATTACGACTAAAACAAAATTTTTAGTAAGTGTTTATTAAACAAGATAGATATTGAACTGCTTACAAAAATAATTAATTGTATCTTTTCATATAATTATGAACTTAAAATATTTACACAATGATTAATATATTTATGAAGTGATTCAGTTTTTCAAAATATTCAATTTTTAAATTATATAATAATATTACTGTGACGCGCCGTAATAGGACGGTAGGCGGTTGATTGCTACTACTGGCGCCAGTCTGCCGGCAACACCTACCGCCAGGTACTCCGACAAGAGTGAGCGAAGGGAACGGATTCATTTTCGTGACAGTATTGTCGGTTTAATTGTGTGATTTCATTGAAATGATATTAAGTTGGATTGTCTGTGTGATCATCTGAATGCAAATTGTGGATACAAAATAGACTTTGCTTTAAAAATTACATAATATGTTCGGACACTTATATATTAATTCAATATAGTGACTATAACTATTTCTAAGACAGAGAAAGTTGCCTTCTCCACATATCTACTAATAATTACGTAATAATTAGTACACTTTCAAGTGTTGGCAGTGACATTCCTTTTTAGTATAACTTTTCTGTTATATTCAAACTCAAACATCATATAATCACAAATATCTCACGTCCATTTTTTATGATATCATAGATACATTAAGCACGAAAACTAACAAATATTTCTTTTATTATTGATACTGAGTGTAGATTCCGAGTGGTTGGAATATATTAATGACGACGTCTTCCACGAATGTATCTTGGATAGTTAAATCGATTTCTTGGTCTCAGTTGTTGTGTCCTTCGAACTACAGCGTTAGGAACGGCTTCAACCCTGCTTGAATAAGCGAAACCAGTTGCTGGGCCAGGTTGTCGCTTCATGCAAACCGCACACCTGAATCAAATAGTAAGTATTATTCAAAATATTTTAACCAAATTATTAGATGATAGGCCTAAAATTTTACTTGAGCAACGTTCAATATGTTTTTAAACTGTAAGCTTTTCTAGAATTTTTTATATACCTGTGATGAACAGATGTGCTGAGCTACCTACAAGTTCGTCTATCAATTAGGTGTGTAAAAAATTACATTTTTCCATTTAAGAACGCTGGTACTACTTGACCTGCTCGCAATTTGAATATAAGATTCGTCGTTTTTAAAACTTCGGTTTTAGTGAAAGGTATTTAAACGCTGGACCAACAGATCCATCTAAACTGTTACCAATACAAATGAAAAATTATTATCTATCAATATCATCGGCAAGCTTACGTTTATACGATACTTATATTTTCTTTACCTGCTGACTTTAGACAAATGGTCAAATTTAAGAGTTTGTTGTTCTGGTTTCAAGAACATTCTGTTATCTTCGATTGTAGATAACCAGAACGAAACGGCCGTTGCGAAGTAATTGCATCTTCCCAGACCATTGCATTCGATGAAAGGTCTGGTACGAAAATCGCGAAGGCACGAACCCGGTGATATTAAATTTTGACCTGCGGCATCTGGTCCAGTTGTGTGCTGTAATTTATCACAATTATTATATTTAGATTGGACCTAGCAAACATAATAGCGTTCTATAGAAAGCTTTTGTACTAGTGTTTTAAGCAATTAAATGTATATTGAGGGATAAAATTCGATTAACGAATTAGTTCATGATTGTTATTTTAGAAATATAATATAGGATTTATAGAGTTCACTAATATAACTCTTTACTTTACAAGGAATCTTTAACATAAAAAATTAACCTCACCATTAAAAAGCTGTATCCCACCCACAATTCTTCCCATTCATTAGGACATGATGGTGGAGTGTTGCTTTGGCTATGTATTGCAATGGTTCTCGTAGAGGATTCACAAACTTGACATCTGCAATTAAGTTCTAATTATTTAACAATGAAATAAATGAAAATGAAAAAATGTAATGCTAAAGACAAGGTTATTATACTTTAAACATGTATGTAATATATATAAGTATAAATAACTACTCTTACCGGGATATATATGGATGCACATCCATAGCTTGAATTGGCGTCATAGCCATTGGCATCGGTTCTGGTGTGGATAGCCAGAAACTGTAGTCTTCTCTTTGTGCAAAATCACATACATCATTTATATTACAAAACATAAATGGCATCGTGGAGAATCTACGAAGACAACTACCTGGTGCACCTACATAAAATATAAAGTTAGTTATAAAACCGTACTTTAAAAGACAGGTTTTATTAATTTTTTTCCTTATAATTTTTATACATATGTCGAATATTCTTACCTAAGTCTTGTCCATGTGCTTTGGCATTTGCTACGATATGTAAAAGTGAATATCCTTCCCACATTGGTGTAGTACCGGAAGGACATTGTGGTATCAATCTTGATTGTGAATGTACAGTGAAATAAAATCCCCGTGATTTCGGAACAGGCGGAGGAGGTGCAGGTGGTCCAGTAAAACCTGGATTTCCAGGAGCACCATCCAGACCCATGACACCTTTGAGTCCTATTCGACCTCTTTCCCCTTGTGGGCCAGGAAAACCTGGTAGTCCTACGATTCCGAAGTCTCCTTGATCACCTTTCAAGCCCGGTATACCATTTTGTCCAAAATCACCGGGTTTACCCGGAAGTCCAGGACGTCCTTCAAATCCAGCAAGACCAGGTTCACCTGGTGGGCCGGGTTCAACATCCGAAGGACGAACGGTATCACCTTTGTCACCCTTGATACCTTTAAGGCCAAAATATCCAGGTGGACCTTGTTCACCTTCATCACCCCTTATTCCTTTTAATCCTTTAAATCCTTGTGGACCTTGATAACCATCACGTCCGAAGTAGCCTTGCTCTCCCCGTTCCCCTTTGATACCATTGAAACCTGGTAACCCAGGGGCACCGGCTTCACCTCTGGGGCTGATGGCAAAACCAGGCTCTCCTACATTTCCTTTCAATCCTACCAAGCCCGGTAGACCTTCCATCCCTCGTGCTCCAGGTGTACCCATATTTCCTTGTCTCCCTGGTCGACCATCCATTCCTGTCATGCCTTTGGGTCCTCTAAAAGTCACTCCTGGTATACCAGGTTGTCCCGCGGGACCATCGATACCATATTCGCCGGGGGCACCTTTTTGTCCCATGTTACCAGGCCATCCTGGTAATCCGTCTATTCCTGGTTTACCTGATTCTCCTCTTTCGGCGTTGATGCCGTCCAACCCAGGTAAACCGATGGGACCCATATCACCTATAACTCCTCGCGGTCCCTGTAAACCTTCTTCTCCATATTCTCCCCGGAAACCTTTATCACCTCGTTCTCCTTTAATACCTTTTACACCAAGTAAACCTTTATCTCCTTTTGCTCCAGGTAATCCTGGCAAACCTTCCATGCCAAAGTTTCCTATATCACCCTTAGTTGCTGGAGAATACGAACTAAGACCAATTTCTCCTCTTTCACCTTTAAATCCTATATTACCTCTGATACCTCGCAATCCAGGTAATCCTATATCACCAGGCATACCAGGGACTCCAATTCTACCTGGTTCACCCTCCATTCCCAAATCCCCCTTTTCACCAGCTTCACCAAAATTACCCCTGGGTCCTGGACTTCCATTGATTCCATCGACCCCACGTCGTCCCGGTAAGCCAGGATATCCAGGGTAACCTTTATCTCCAATTTCACCTTTTGAACCCGATAAACCTATCTCACCAATTGCACCTTTAAATCCCTTTAATCCTAGGAATCCAGCAACACCTTGATCTCCCCTTTCTCCTTTTATTCCACCAAAACCTTTTATGTTCATGCCCCTGTTACCTTGTTCTCCTTTAATTCCCTTTAAACCTAATGGTCCTGGTAGTCCTGCAATACCATCATACCCTGGATCTCCAGAATCGCCTCTCATACCAGTAATTGCACTGTCACCCCTCATACCCTTGTCACCGGTATAACCCACATCTCCTCTTTCACCTTTGTTTCCTGGACTTCCATCCACACCGGGTATTCCTGGTGTTCCAATTTCACCAATAATACCCTTTTGTCCTGTTGGACCAGGTGGACCAAGCCTACCTGGCCGACCAGCGTATCCAGGTTTTCCTACATCACCACGCTCACCAGTTAGACCAATATTACCAGATTTACCCATTAATCCAGGGAAGCCTTGAAAACCTGGAATACCTCGTTCCCCCGACATTCCTCTTTTTCCAACCCGGCCAGATTCTCCCTTAGTTCCTTTTGGACCAACATCTCCTTGTAAACCGTTGGAACCTTGAAGTCCTGGCTCTCCTATAATTCCAATAGCACCCATTGCACCTGGATATCCTGGATTACCTGGAGCTCCTTGTATAGATATTCCTGGTATTCCTTTACGACCCTGTTAAGAATTCAATTAAAAGTTATAAATTAATTAGTAAGATTTAAATGTAAAATACAGTTAAAGTGTATTATTACTAGTCGGTTATTTAACAGAAATTAATATAGTATTATAATTTCACCTATACATTTATATTTATACATATTAGCTTATGTTAGCGGCTTCGCTCGTGTTCATGTCGATTTTGTCAACCACTTCTAGCGTCTATCATATGATTTTGGGTAACTTTATTGAATTTATGATTTCTTCTACTGATTCATTATTTGTATAACAGAATAAGAGAAAATATATTTAAATGAGGAAACATTCATCGTGTTCCTTCGGAGGATAGCCCTTTAGATATAGGTAGCTAAAAAACATATTTTGCGTTCTATCGTTCTTTTCTAATCGCCCACAATAGTTTTTGCAAACATTTATTGAAAGGACGTCTGTCCTTTCAATAAATGTTAATGAGATTTTTAAAATACACATTTGTGTTCGTGTGCAACCGATGCCAGACCAGCCTAGCCTGAACTCTATTCATTATAATTCATCACATAAATATACATTGGAACAACATACATTACTAATTAAACAAATCTATTCATTTCTTCTCATCTTAATATAAATATTTCTTCAAAATACTTTTATAGGGCATAATATATTGTTGATCAACTTTCAGTAAATGTACCTGAACAGTTATTTTATAGAGTTTTGTCGAACGATTATACAATGAAATCTTTTAAATGGCTATAACTTTTTTATTTCTAAACCAAAACAAACACTAAGTTTACTATAATACAACAGCGTAAACGGAATTCAAATCGAATCAGCCGTTTCCGAGATTACTGCGAATATAGATAATGAAAAACATCTAAAAATCATTATTTTGGGTTCTATTACGTCAATAGAGTCCCCCAATAATAGTTTTCTAAAATATCTTTCATGTAAAGACATCGAACAGTTAATTTTTTATAAATTTATAGAAGACGGTAAAAGATAAATAAAATTATTAAAAGATAAATAAATTATTATAGCTTTTTACTAAATGCATACGTTACATATACCAATATACTCGTACAATTTTTTAGAATCTGTTCGTTCTAGATAGTCTCTGAAACGGCTAGATCAATTTTCAAGGATTTTTCGTTTGTAAATAGCTGATCTATCTATATAAGGAGTAACTTAGGCTACTTTTATATTAAAAAATTTATTTACTTTTATTAATAATATATAAATAATAAAAAATAACTATTTCACGCGGCAAAGTCACTTCAATTTGTATGTCTGTCGGTTTGTTTATTTTTGGTAATCTCCGAAACATGACCGATTTTGATGGAATTTTCATAAGCAAATAGCTGGTTATGGCGTGTAACAAACGCTACTTATATTTTATTAACATCACTATGCTCACCACCATCATTTAATTAATATACCTAAAATCAAAGCGGGAGAAACCCCGTTAGCTTTTAAGATAATATAAGAACGACAATTAAAGCGCAAACTCTTTATGATTTATTTAATTATTATCCTGCAGGGTAAGCCGATAAGATTTTATGCAAACGCAATGAAGTTTTATATATAGATAAAAAAATCATCATATGTTGGTACGCAGCTATGGAAAAATTTTAAGTTGATGTATTACTTTAATTATACTAACCGGTGGTCCCATCGGTCCTTGTGGTCCTTCATCCCCAGGAAGTCCAGCTTCACCTTTCATTCCCATCGAACCTGCGATTCCTGGAGATCCAGGATAACCAGGCTCACCCATGTCACCAAAGTCACCAGGTCCTCCATCAAAACCTCTTTCACCAGATATTACAGCCAAGCCAACGTCTCCTCTCGATCCCTTTTTGCCTTTTTCTGCGGGGTACCCAGTCGGACCACGGGAGCCCTGGCTACCAGGTTCACCATAAGGACCAATGTCTCCCTTTTCACCAGGGTAACCTCTAAGACCAGGGGGACCCGGAAGCGAAATACCAATGTCTCCGATATCTCCTCTAGCTCCGGGTATTCCATCGTATCCCCTTTCACCGTCTTCGCCTTTTCTTCCTTTTAAGCCTATGAACAACAACGTTCTGTATTTTCTGAAGATAACATCAGTTGTCTTCTATTATCACGATTAGTACCACCGGTTCAGCGTAACTTCATCTACGTTACATAAAATAACTACAAAAATTTGATAACCATTTAAAGGGTACCATTGTATTACAGCAAGTCAACTTTAAAATTATACATTTGCTACCATGACCTTTTTAAGAGGAACTACTGCGTCATGTTTCATTGTTGAGATAATTCAAGCAGGGTACGTAACGAAATCTCTCGAAACCAATAAGTTTTTGTAGATGTTTCGTTTTTATCCGTCACATCGTGGTGATATTTAGCCTTCCTCCATAAATTGGCTATCCAACACTGAAATAATTTTTCAATTCTGGCCAGTAATTTCTGAGTGCAGCATGTTTAACCAAACCAGTTCTTCAACTTTATTATATAACTAACGTCAGCCAGCGGTTTCGCTTCGATTTTGTAACCGACTTCTAATTGTGTAGCATATTATTTTTGACTAACTATCTTAATCTATCATTTCAACTACTGATTTATTATTAGTACATAAGAATGAAAGAAAATATGTTTAAACGCGAAAAACCCCGTTAAGAACTTTCGATAATTAGCCTTTAGATACAGAGAGAGAGAGTCTGTATATCTTCTATGTACAGACATCGACCAGTTACATTTTTATTGTATTACTAGCTGACCCAGCAAACGTCGTTTTGACACATAAATAATATATATAAGATTGAATGTATTTCTATATGTTGTATCATAAAACAATAAAAATAAAAAATATCTAAAATTAGAAAAAAAAATATTTTTGGGTGGATTACCCTTAACATTTAAGGGGATGAAAAATAGATGTTGGCCGATTCTCATATCCGGATTAGGACAAAAAATTTCATCTAAATCGGTCAAGCCGTTTCGGAGGAGTATGGCAACGAAAACTGTGACACGATAATTTTATATATTAGATAGAAGATAGTATAGCTTGGGGCACGTGCAACTGTACACACGGAAAGGTCGCAAAGTGCTGTAATACGTGTTACCTTTAAATTGGCTATTATGATTTCACATCCAAGATGTTAAAATGTAAAGTATGTACTAGATCATCAGCTCACCAGATGATTTTTGTAAAGGTATAATTACAAAAACGGCATTTAACCGCTCAATCTGTTATTATGAGGTGTTTATTTTCACGAGAATATATGTCCTCTACCTCTTAGACTGTGAATAATTAAATAGGAAGTTGATAGTGTCAAAAAATAATACTATCGTCTATTAAGTTTTATATTTTTTGGCTTACTGAGTCTAGTCATTCAACAGTACATAGCTCCAATACTTAAATCAATTCAATTTTATACTTAAAACTAAAACATAAAAAATAAAATACTACCTATAGGCCCTGGTGGGCCAATATCACCCTTTGCTCCTTTGGAATTAATCTCAGATCCAATAGCTTCTCCAGTGTCTCCCTTCAAACCATCAACACCGGGTTCACCTCTTTCGCCACTAATAAATTAAAAAGTTTGTTACAAACTGGCAGTGTCCTGCTGTTTCATTGACATTTCATTTATGCACACATGATACAAATAAAAATAAAATAATAAAAATAACAAAGGTTAAGAGAACAGTCCAGCAAATGTCCTTTAACGGTCATACAGTGTCATATAAGTAATCTAACCTAACAATAGTTCAAAAATGACAATCATAAGACCTAATATTGCCCTATAACGGTATGAGTTTTTTGATTTTAACAAGTGTCCGTTTTTAATTTTTTTTTTAATGAAGTCGCTAATCTTCAAAAATAATATTATATTAACTGACGGCAATCCTCGGTCTCCTTTGGCTCCAGTGAGGAAAGCATATGGAATATCTGCATTTAATCCTGGCCACCCTGGAGCTCCGTCACGTCCATTTGTGCCATTCCGTCCCGGTAAACCGGGATATCCATCTTGGCCTATTAGGCCTTTTAAACCTGGATGACCATGATCACCTGGTATGCCTGGCCAGCCTGAATCACCCGGTAGACCTGCGTCTCCGATAAAACCTAACGAAAATAACCAATAATTTAGTTGTTTATAATAAATCTATTCATAGTATTAAAATAACAATTTTTAATTTCTTATAACTTATTAATACGCGAGTGTCATGTTATATTTAAATAAAACAGTTAAAAGTAATTAAGTGTACAATCTTGCAAAGACTCAGTCGAGCCTACGTTAATCTTCAAGCGGGCGAAACGTCCAACTTAAATTAATTTTTAAAATTTTTCGTGTAATTCTTTTCAAAATTGTATGATAAACTTTTGTTTATACAAAGTCATGTTGTTATATAAAGATAAAATATAGTTACCTGGTGCACCCCATGGTCCTCTTTCGGCTTTAGTTAACGCGTATGGAGGATGTTGTAAACGACCTTTGCGACCCTTAGGTCCTTGAAGACCAGCCATACCCGATTGACCTTTGTTGCCTTTTATTCCTTTAATTCCAGGAATTCCAGGGCTTCCTGATATACCTTTTACACCTCGACGCCCAGGTAAACCCTCAAATCCGGGATATCCCTTCTGTCCTGGGAAGCCATCAGCTCCTCTTTGTCCTTTCGGTCCCGGAAGACCTTAAATTTTTGTTGTTTATATTAATAGATATTTATTTAAGATGTATATATATTATTAGCAGAGCGTCACGGTTACACACGCGTTCAGTTTTAATGTCAATAGAATTCGCAAAAATTTAAAAATTTATTTGTGTAAAACTTTATGTAAATTGTCTAAAATAAAACTAACCCATATTATGGCTATAAAATCAAATGTCCGACGGTAAAGTTCCATCAAAATCATTTCAACCGACAGATAGAAAAAATTGCATACATATTACGTTTCTGTTATTGTAATAAAATTCTGTTATAAAATAAAACTGTCATTTTCCAAACAGATACTTGAGTTTTGGAACGAAGTTCCTTATCGAGCGTTGTGAAAGGGGTTAGACGGAAAAAATTCTTACGAAAAGTTGTCACGATACTTTTTGCTATAGTAAGCTATTGTAAGCTTATAATATTATAATATATTAATATGACGAATATTATAATATATATTAAATAATATATTAT
>JAOSYY010024311.1:0-12955 GCA_025727935.1 Hebomoia glaucippe
AAAACAACATGTTAAATTGTTGAAATTATATTTATTGTGTCTTAATTAATATAAACATTAGTCTTTTTCGTTCATGGCAATATAATTTTGAACATTAAATAAAAAAAAACTGTTATCTACACCATTAACCGTCGAGTGGTTAACCCCTTTCATAACCCGTCTAAAGCTCATCGCAGACAAACCAACGCAAGATGTCACAAGCCAATTCTGTTTTAAAATAATTGTATATTAACAATTTAAGTGGCAGACATTAATGCCCGACGCAGGACATGTCTGCCGAGTTCGTGATGAAACGTTTAACTCCCTAAACGAATGGGGATATGTTTTGGAGCGAGAGAATTTTATTTTTAATAAGAAATTGTATTATTTTCATTATAATTTTTTTTAAATAAATAGTTTGAATACTTGTCGACGCAAGAGCATACCGACAGACCACGTTACCGCTATGCGTTAAAAAAATCTGTGATGTTAATTCTAGCAAAATCAGATCTATACTTTTTTTTAATTTCAAAAAAGTATTTTGGTATTAAAATAAACTTAATTATCTGTGCCGTTAAAATCCTTACCAAAACGTCATTCGTCTGCGATGACGTTAATTCACAATTACTACAGATTATATCTAGAATATAAAAATTGCTATGTCAATAAACTTCCGAAAACGCATTTTAACCCAACTTTTCGTATTAAGACGTAACATTTAATTGATAAATTTCTCAAAAACTCAAAATTGTTACACAAATGTAATATTAGCAAAATGACGATACGCGTAGATTTTATGATTCTACATAAAAAAAATTATACAATTTAACACAACTGAAAGAAACGTTACATAAAATCCTAATCTAACAATAAAGATGTCTAAAAAACGTCGCCATTACCAACGACAATACGAGGCGTAAATTAAATACGAAAAATCTTTCAAACATTTTATTATTTCCTTTCTTTCACGTCTAGTTCCTTAGAACGTATATTTAGAGATAAACATCATAAGAACGCTGCCTTTAAAAATAGATATTGGAACAAAAAAATAATTTTCCTGTTTTCAAGACAAAGTTACTATGATAATTTATCTATTGAAACCCACGATTTAGGGATACCTCTGAAACACCGTTTCGTATTCACCGCAGTTTCTACAAGTTACAAAAAATTCGGTTAAAATACGTTTTCAAAATAAAAAAAAATCTCTACGTACTTCCCAAAATTATTTATATTAGTTGAGAAACACAAAACCCGTCACCTTTATAATCGCAAACCGCCAACTGTTGTCTGCTAGATTCTAAAATTATACACGTTTTTTATTTCTCGACTAAAATAAAATTAAAATATTAATTACGATATAGATATCTCTTATGCCTACTCTTTCAAGTATAATCTGTGAAAATTGTGTCGCTGTGCGTCAAAAAAGCTCCCTTCCAAATAAATATTTATATAATTAAAAAAAAATAAACGAACTTCTATTCCATGCGCTGACAGTCTGTGGTTTTCTGACAGCTGTCACAAAACAGCTAACGTAATTTGCACAGAGTATACGACCGAGGAAAGAGAGACAACGCCCAAGAGACAAAATATCTACGCGTCGATTAATCACTTGAATTAATAATTATTATAAAAAATTGTGACAGACAACTTATAAACTATATTGACTTATAGGACGTTATTTATAACTGCATTTTTAACATGTTATTTTGGTATTCGCTAAAATAATTTGTCGGTCGAGGTAACGTTGTATCATCAAAAATGTGACAAATCTTTAAGATTGGATTTAGAAATTGTGATAACTGAACCATAAAAAACTCGTAGTGCACTTATTGCGCCACAATAATGTGTCTGTTTCACTCGTTTTCATTAGTTTCATAAGTGAAACTTAGATATCGGATATAAGTTTGTTAAAATAGGATACTGTCAGAGCTTTTTTGTTTTTGTTGATGGACGTTCGCGTTTTTAAGCCTAATGGCTTTTAAAACTAACCGAACGTTCCTGCATTTGAACGATCTTATTCCCCGGCACAATTCGTTGCTGACCAAGATAAGGAAATACTTTAATTTAAATAAGGATAGAGAATATTTTGTGACCTTAAGGAAGATACAACGTTACCCAAACGAACACTATCACATGAATTAATACAATTCATAGACTAATATTAGCGTATAATACTTTAAAAAGATATTTAACGATAATTTATACAGTGTCTATTTACAAATCCTTTATAACGGAAATCCGATCTAATAGTAAATTTTTTGATCAGACATCACTAAGAAGTTTCTGCAAATCCGGCTCATTCGCCCATCAATCCCAGTTACGTTAAACGTTGAAAAAAAACAATAAATGGCAACACACGTCAACCGAATATACAAAAAATATATATATTTTTTAAGTAAAGACAATAAAATCGGTTGTATATATCAATAGTGTCAAATCCGTAAACATTAGAAATTCCCGCGTCAATTTGACAGTTGACATAAAACAAGATGGCGGCCCGTTCGGCGCCATTTTTGGAACGGTGTTTAAATGCAATAATTTGTATTTAATAAGGATGAAAATTATATCAAAACGTGACTCGAGTTCCAATCTAGTTTAAATATTTATTAAAAATTTGTCATTTTGCCCATACTCAACTATAGAGCGGGACTTGAGTCACGTTCTGGAATAAGACTGTGACAATTCTTTGAATTCACTTCATAGACCTTTATAATCAAACTCTGGACTCACAATCTCTTAGAGATTTTTTAATGTATCATGAATTTAATGATATTCATTAAATATAGAGAAATATTTAAAAAATAATATATCGTTATGCTCAAATCCAAATTCAAATCTCTTTACAGAGGTAATTATAATATCGTGGCTTAAGTTCGAACTGCAAACGTCAAAAATAGCAATTAACGTGTACCCTACAAAATATAATTATTTAGTGAAATCATAATGAATCCGTCTTATGTAGTATTTCTGGTCTCCTGAAAATTGCTATTTTTGACTGACGAGTTAGATCTTAAGAATCAGAAATTGTCCCCTATAGTAAAAATTCCATTTAACACTACACACTAGATTCCAAGCCATTTCCATTTCAAATTCCAACCACTAAAAATATTCCATAAAACCCTACAATTAACACACAAATTCCATTTGAGAAAACCATTAAAATTCCATTTATCAATTCCTGTATTCGTCGCATCGAAATTCCAATATACATATATTTAAACCGTTTTACACGTTCCATTATGATTTTACACATTACGATTCAATTTTTAAAATTTATTCTCATTTTACACATGTCGTTTTTTAATGAGTTTCTGCTCGTATTACACTTAAAATTCATCACTTCACGATACCTTCAAAATCTATATGTATTAGCTTTCCCCCCCGGGTGCGCGCGGTGTGGGGGGGAGGCTCTGCGGACTCTGCGAGAACTGGTTGACCATTTTACTCTGCATCATGTTGAGCAAGATATCCGAGTATTGCTCTATGAGAGTCAAGTCTGAGTTGCCAGGTGCGCTTCCATCTGCGGGAAATATCGTGAATATTATCTTTTGACTGAATAAATAGTATTTTTTATGCGATAGAAAGGCAAACGAGCATACAGTTCACTTGTATTAAGCGATTTCTCCCATGGTCACCTCCAAGATCAGTAGATTTAGACGCGTTGCCAACCTTAAGGCCTTATTTTTATTTCGAGTATCCCGAAATTCATAGACTGAAATCGAACCGCGAATTTCACGACTTTTCCATCTATGAACGGTGGTACGTGACCAGGACGGGACTTATAAATTATTAGGAGTTCTTCCCATCACATAAATACCATGATAAAATAATCATTACTTAGACAAATCATTAGATTTGATTGCTTTTGCATCACAAATATTGTCAAATCTTAGTTGTATGAGAGAATTATGGAAATAATTAAATAAGTCCACTACACGACATAAAATAATTATATTATTACAGGAAAATAATTCTACTCTTAATCATATTCGAAAAATATACCTTTCGCGAGTAAATTGTTTATCCTTTGGCGATTATCCGGCTCGCCTTGTACAGCTCCACGGAGGACCTTTTGTGTCTCGAGGATCGCCGCTTCGAGTCCTAGTGACAGAGACAAAATTAAAACCATTATCCGAATATACGTTAAGAGTTTTCCATAAATTTTGACAGCCTTGCGTAGCGTATACCCAGTGGTGAGTACTACATAAACTCACTTGAAACACGCAATGAACATAGAGAAGACATTATAATTATTTCATTAAGCTACTGTAAGCTCGAAGACCTGCTCGGGTACGAGAATACACTACCGCTTATGTCGGCCGCCGCGTTAGGTTCCCTCTGCAGTGTCCTGTACAGCTGAACCACTTTGCTAGCCGTCTTTGTCAGCTGCTCCGTGAGCGCAGAACAGAGCTGCGACGAAGACACTGGAAATGATAATTTTTTTTTATTATCGCTTCAACTCTTTGGATCACGCCTAAAAAGTGTATTGGCGAAATACACGTATGTTTAATGTATATTTCGCCAATACATTTTTTATACTTTAAAAAGGCAAACGAGCACACGGTTCGAGCATGTTAAGCTATTCTCGCCCATGGACACCTCCAAGACTAGTAGATCTAGAAGACGCCAACCTTAAAGCCTTAGTCATATTACATCAATTGTTATTCTAGTTGCGTTTAGACAGACTATGTTTGTCTCATTTCCATTCCAAGATTCTTCTTGAAAACCTTGGAATCATTTCATAATTTCTATATAGACTTATCAATGACGCCAGAGCACCGGGTTCGAGTCGCGATCGGAACACGGGTACATTTAAAAATTTAATTTGTGCTTTGCCTGGGGTACGAGTTTCCGGTACGGTATGCTCTATGGACACCTCCAAGATCAGTAGATTTAGAAGACGCGTTGCCAACATTAAGGCCTTATTTTATTTTTGTTTCGAGTATTTACATTTCACGACTCTTCCATCCAAGAACGGTGGTACGTGACTCGGACGGAACTTAGAAATTATCAGGAGTTCCTCCCACCGTACTTGGATTACGTAAATATACATGTGTATTACGCAAATAAACGATACACGTTACATATCAGCGTAGTGCGTAACTTACGTGATCGCGTAATCACAAAGACAATCTACGTATCTGTCATATATTGAATATCTATATTGATATTAAAGTATAATACGAAAATTAAAATAGTATAAAAAACCTAATCTGGAAGACAACCAGCAGCGGAGCTTGGCCTAAGATACCGATGGTTAGGGCTGCGGAGAAAGAAACCTTCTGACAATACGCGCTGTGTCCAGGACTGGTTTTTGTATCTTATTAAAGATTATCAACTACACACAGACAAGCTTCAAGAGTTTAAACTTACGATTATTCTCAGCGGCCTCTTGCTTCGGCCTCTGCCTAGAATTGGAGGCGAGTCGATTGGTCACCTCGCGAGCTTTCGCCGATAGATCCCGTTCGCTACCGCTGCGACCTGCAAACATATCATCTCATTGAAGCCATTAATGGCATTCTCAAAATAATTCTATGGACAATATTAACGATGTGAGAGAATTGCTTATACAGGCTGTTTGAAGACTACTTCCGAAGACGAAAACGGGTGATAGTAGTTGTGACACCTTTGATGATGGGACGGGAAAAAATTCCATCCTGACTATAAAAAAGTTATAATTGTAAAACGTTTTTTTAAAGTTATCTACGCTTCACCATGTTTGTACGGCTAAATGAAACGATAACTTCATAAAAAATACTGACAAAAAACCAGCAATGAAACGTAAATTAGTGTTTTTAAATCCCACAAAAGGACTAGTCAGTAGGAATAATTAAGCTCATAAAATAAAACTTGGAAATAATTAGTTATTTCTTGATCGGTGAAAATAATTAACATATCTTCAATGACAGCTTTAGCCCCCGCACGGAGAGAGGTTTGTTTTGGCGAATTTCTCGTTAGATGTCAGCGCGGGCCTCTCGAAGACGTGCGTTCACCCGACTTGACCAAACCATCAACTGTTTTTGATTTGCGTTTCATTGCTGGTTTTTTTTTTCAGTATCTTTTAAGAAGTGATCGTTTCATTTAACTGTACAAACATGGTGGAGCGTAAATAACTCTAAAAAAACGTTTTAAAATATGACTTTTTTATAGTCAGGATCGAATTGTTTTCCGTCCCATCATCAAAGGTATCATAACTACTATCACCAGTTTTCGTGTTCGGGAGCAGTCCTCAAACATCCGGTATAAATATTTTTAGCCTAGACAAAAAAAAGAGTTTTGTATTACTTTGACTTGTCTGTTTGTCGGTCTCTGTGTGGCATCGTGGCTCCTAAACGAATGGGCCGGTTTTATACACGGCAATAGTTAAAATCACACGTATTACCGACCAGTTTTTTCCAACCCACAACTGGACCTACCTAATCTTCGCGAAGCCCTGTCCGCTGACGCAGCCCTAGGGCGCGGTAAGGGCGCCTCCGTCCTTTCGTCGGCCTCCGAACTGGACTCCGAGCGTGCTACGTTTGCTGAAATCGTCGTGCATTGTTAAACGCGTGGTGGTTAGAAGCCGTGCTTAGTATAATAAAAAAAAAAACCTGGACAAAAAGTATCTATACGTTATTCATAATTCTAAAAGGCTTTTTGCTAAGATCTTCAGTATCTTAGATATTTTTTTCACTCTTTCAAAGTCTTTAAGCGTAACATTACTATTGTAAGTGAAACTATGTAAGTATTGTGATTAGTTAAAGATTTCTACTTAGGAACCGTTCACAAATCACTTCGTCCTTGTCGCACGATGTGTTGTCCCCCCTTTCCCCCATAAGTTACTGCCGATGTCGGTTAGTGCGTCTGTGTAATACCTGTACTGTAAGCGTTCGTTAGACCACGACGCCTGGCATTATTCCCGGCTTGCTTGTTCATGGAGCTGATGGTAGGCCTCATGAGACCACCGCCTCGGGGCTGCCTCGTCGGTTGCGGATCCGACTCGGAATCGCTCTGTGGAACAGAATAAAATATCATTTCCGAAACCGTCCGGAGCCATAGCGACTCTTGACAAGTGGTGGCCCGCGACTTCGCTCGTGTCACAATATTTTACGTGTGATTATAAAGTTTCATTAGAATCCGTTTAGTAGGTTTCGCGTTAACCAGCAACGTATACATACATACAAACTTACCTTTATACTAGTAAGGATAAGTTCTACAACGGGTGTTAGAGGACAGCTCGGGACAACGAAGACAGGTGATAGTACTAATGACACCTTTGATGAAGGGACGGAAAAAATCGATCCTGAGTAAAAAAAATGATATTTATAAACGTTTTATTAGCGTTAATTCGCTCCATCATGTTAGTCCGGCTGTTTTTGTCATCACCCTTCATTGCTGGTTCTTTTTTTATTAATGTGATGCATTTTTTATGAAACTATCGTTTCATTTAGCCGTACTTAGAAGATAGAGCGTAAATAATGCTAATAAAAAGTGTAAAAAATGTCTTTTTTAGTCAGGATCGACTTTTTCTAGTCCCTTCATCAAAGGTGTCATTAGTACTATCACCTGCCTTCGGGAGCGGTCGCCGAACACCCTGTATATAGCTAGCGGACCTCACCTGGTTCAGAACACCGACACTGCTACTTCTCGTCATATTAGACTTGGTGTACCGCGGTGGAGGGCGCAAGAAGCCGCTCGGAGACTTGCTAGAATTCACATTCGATGGCACAGTTTTCGTTTGACCTAGACGTATAAGGAATCATTTAAATTCAATTCTGACCAATCTAGTGTTTTATTCCACCTTCCTAGGTTCTCTAAATCCGGATTTCTGGCATTGCAGAATATTTTAAATTGTAACCGTGTAAATAAGAAATAATTTAAATTCAATTCTGACTAATCTAATGTTTTATTTAATCTTCCTAGATCCCCGAAATTCGGATTTCTGGCACTGCAGAATACTTTCAGATGTAATCGTGTATATCAAGCTAAAAAATTCTATCATAGATAATGATCTATAAAGGCTAAAACAAGTAAAGCCACTTTAGGAAAAAAAAAATTAAGGCTTTTAACGTTCTAAAAACTCCTTACAGCTATCGTAAATTTAGAACACAAAACCTAATACAATCAATTGCTTAAAATCTCTTAATATAACAAGCAAGATTTCGTTTAACAATAAAACTATGAATTTTAAAAATTAATAAGATTTTTTCAAACTTGTAACTAGTGTATCAGCCCCTACAACGCGTTTATCGGCATATCTACGATATACGGGGCCCATTCCAGCAGCCGCCTTATAACTACTACATAACAACAAACAGAGCGTTTTAAGCACATCATTAATAGGCAAGCAACACATGCAAAACCAAGTCAATATTCAGACAAAACTCAAAAGCATGCCAATATACTATAAGTATGCACCGAGGTACCTTCCTCGTTCCTAACTTATCCTGCACTTCAAAACTTTAATAATCGATCTATAAAACATGTCTATGATTTATCGGAAACCGTTAAAATCTTTTGTTAAAGTCCTCCACCGAAGCACCACAATTGGCACCAAATGTGATACTACCCACCTGGCGTCCTCGGCGCCGGCACTGGCTTAGCCGCGAGGTCCGAGAGCGAGATAGCACGACGCATACCTGTCTCACTCTCGTCAGGCGGCGAGAGATGCGTGCGCGCTGTATAATACCATAGACTTAGGAACCGATCGGTAATAGACGATGGGTGGACGATTTATTAAGTATTCGTTCCACCCTTTATCCACGTCCGCCAATCTCTGGCAGGACACTGTCACACTTGGTAAGTACGTAAGATAAAATAATTTTCTTCAATAATCTATTCATCGTTCGTTTCTTTGTTCAATTGTGACTTTTAATATAATACAGGGTGTTTGGGGTCTGCTCCAGTAAACGAAGACAGGTGATAGTACTAATGACACCTTTGATAAAGGGACGGAATACAATTCGATTTAAACTTAAAAACAGCTGTTTTTGTTACCATGGTTCATTGTTGGTTCTTTTTTTAGTAAGGTATTTTTTATGAAACTATTGTTTTATTTAGCTGTACTTAAAGATGGAGCGTAAATAATGCCAATAAAATGTTAAAAATATGTCTTTAGTTAGTCAGGATCGATTTTTTTCCTACCTTCATCAAAGGTGTCATTAGTGCTATCACCCGTCTTCGTTTTCGGTTGTAATTCCCAAACATTCTGTATAAATGTTTCACATCTGCCGAGAGTGCCGTGACAGATGACAATTGTTTTATAAGAAGTATGGAATGTCAAGAAGGAAAGAGGTGAAATGATTCTCACGACGTGATATCGAAATCTAATTGGTTATTTAAAGCTAAAATCCACTACAGAAAAATCGCTTTCCATCCAATAACATGGTAACAAGTAAAAAGTCTTTTAAAATACGATCTATTTAAAAAACTATTTCTAATTCCTATACTTTTAATCTAACACTTAACTATAAAAATATTTTCAAACAATACTAAAAAATTAAAAATTCAAAATCGTGCACAAAAAAAAAACATGCTTGCTGCAATTTGAAAACAACACACGAAGCGAATGTACGTGAACATTTATAAGGTGAAGAAAATCATTTTGATGATGAAATTCACCGATGACAAATATCCAAGATTAAGATACACGAAAGATCCATCCATGAAATAGATCAATCTTAAATTCAAATAGATGAGAGATTTGTTTAAATAATCTTAAATATTTGATACACTATAAACTTCGGATAGACTAGGATTCGCTATATAAAAGCGCAAATAAAAAGAACCGACACGAGAGCTAATCATGCGTCCCACCTGCTGGTGAAGTAAATTTCGAAGGCAGCACGGGCACTATCGGACATTTCCTCGCTAAACCCCTTACGACATTCCCCGAACTGAACGGAGGGCGCAGCCTAGCCTGATTGTCCAAACACAACCTGGGCGTCGACTGTCGAATTATCTTCCGAAAAGGCGTTTTAGGACGATTGAACCCGTAAAAAGACATCCGTTTCGGCGAATTCGTACAGCTGGAACTGGTTGTTGACGATTCGTAATTTTCACTGTCGAGGTGCACGTCCGTCTTCGGGAACACCATCTCGTTGTAGACCCTCTGTGGTAAGGCTTTGAGGGGCTGCGTTTCATTCTGCAATGTGTTATTCAACTGCTCGCATTCAATGTTGCAACTATCGTTGGAAGTCTCGCCACCGCCGACCGTTAAACCAATTTGCTCCGTATCCAAAATGTCCGGGAGACTCAAATTACGTTTGATTTCTTTGTTATCAATGTTATCCCGGTCTGTGCCTTCTTCTAGCGTCAGAGACGCAAAGTTAGGTACAGTGCTCTGCTTTGTTGCCAACTTCTCGAATTTTTGCGATAAAACTTTGACAACACCCTTGCCATTATTGATGTTCGCTTCCAGAGGCCTCATGCGGAATTCTTTCAAAATTTTCTCCTGCAGTATTTTCCTCTCCTCCATTTCTACCAATTTGTTGATTATTTCCAATTTTCTTTCGATGTACTTGTATTTCTTTACCTCGTCGATTTCTGGTGCAATGTTTTCCTTGGAATCGTTTTCGTTACCGGAGGACGTTGGTGTTTCCAAATCCATTTTAGTCAGCTTAAGGTTAGCCAAATCTTTTTTAGACTTCTCACAGTACTTATTGTCTTGTTCTGCGTAATAATCTAGGGAGTCTTTGGCGAAATCGTGGTTATCATCACTGACGTCCAAGGAGTCTATACTCATCTGCTTCTTCCTTTCAAGTCTTTGCATCGCGTAAACTTCAAGGCTGTCCATCTGCATTTCACACTTATTATCATTTACCTCCTTTTCTTTGACAAACACGTCGAATGTTTTTTCAGAGCCTTCTGCTTCCAGTGTATTAGAATTTTTATCTTCGAGCTTTTTATTCGTAATATAGTTCTTGTTTTGTAGGCCGTCTAGCTTGGCTTTGTATTGAGACGAGATGGATGAGCTCAGGCCCGACTTTTCCAGGTTTCCCTTAATTCTATTGTTCATTTTCGTTGACGACGTCCTTTTAATGGGCTTCGGTGGCTTGTGTGGCACAAATTCCATCGTGATCTTATTATTGTTGTTGTTATTATGTTTCTGGCCAGAATCTCTTTCGAGACTTTTCGTCGCATTGTTATATTTAGTTACATTAGACTTTTCCTTATTGAGCTGGTTTTTATTAACTTTAGTCTGTGTATTTTTACGTATCTGCTCCTCGAATTTTTCTAAATTCTTTTGTACGTGCGAATTTCGTTTCTCCATTAAATTTTTCAATGGATTCGGCTTAGAAGCCGGTTCTAGCACGACTTCGAAACTACAGCTTTTAGATTTCACCATTGCGTTCGACTCACATCCCTCCATTTCAGTCTTATATTTTTGTTTGCCAGCAAATTTAGGTTGCAGCGATTTACTAGTGCTTGCCATATACCCAGTATTCTTTAACCTAGGTATATCGTCACTTCCTTTTTTTTCACTTTTATACTGTTGGACATCGTTGCCATCAAAATAGTACGCGATATTTTTAGGAGGTGGCGGTGGTTGCTTGGACGCGGAATCGTATAAACTTTTAGACCGGGTCACAGTTTTATGTCCGGAAAATTCCGAGGTGGGTACATCGAAGCCATAAACTTTATGTATCGGAGGCTTTTGTGCCACGACAGGAGGCGGTTCATAGTGTTCCACTTTAGGTGCTTCGAAATAATTGTTATACATATATCCGGTTAAATATGGCACGTTATTGGGACTAGATCCATAACTCTTCGACGTGTTATCGAATTCGTAACAGCTTTGACTGTTAGGAACTTTACTGCGAGCTCGTTTGCCTTCGAAAAGCATTTCTAACGGAGCACTCTTAGTACATTCTGAATCATCCGACAATACGCTCTCAAGAGAGTTACAATTGGTACGGGACAAGATATGGTCATTGTCGAGAAATTCATCGGAAAGCACAGATTCTTGACTGCAACTGTTTTTCATATATTTCTTTTGATTCAAGAAGAAGCTAGCGCTACTGTGCCTATGCGTCTCTAGATATCTCTCGTCGGGTTCGTTGATGTTTTCATACGAACAATTCTGGGAACCGTTTAAATTGTAACGACTGTCGGTAAATTTGGCCTGTTGGAAGGCAACTTCATTGCCATATTTGAGGAATATCTCATTGGATACGCTGGAACAATTGGAATGATCGCTCAGGACGGACTCATTGGATCTGGTAACGCATCGTTTACTCAAAACACTCTGACATCTGTGCATAGCGAAAGATCTGTGGACGTCTTCATCGATTATATCGTCAAGGTTCGAAGGCATATTCCTGGGTAACGTCGAGCTTTTCTGCTCCAAACACGGCTTCACGGGGATCTTGGGCTTATCGTAATTCCCGTAGATTTCGTAATTCGAAACAGCGCGCCTCGGCACATTTTTCTTATTGTGCTTCTTACAAATCTTCTTTGAGTACAACTTATTTTTGCAGCTAGCGTCTTGACTGAGACTGCAGTCTTCTAGCGAATCAGACGAGAAGTTACCGTCGTCTCGCTCTTCTTTAGTAGGATGCAAATCGAGATCGTCTAGAATATTCGGCTGAAAATCATCCAAATCACCATATTTTTTCGTAATCTCCGCTATCATCTTTTCGGTATCAATCTTAATTGTATCAACGATGCTTCTACTCTCCTTAGTTTTATCAAAACCCACAAAAAAGCTTAGCGAATTTCGTTTTTTCGCCTCCGAAGCAGTATTCTTGGGTTTTTCACTGCTTTTGGCTTGAGGCACTTTGTCTGCCCACTTACATTCTTCGGAGACGGGTGAAACGGGGCAAGATTTGTAATTCTTGAAAATACTTCTGGCGTTCGGTTTCGGTGTTTTGGGCTGAGGCTTTTCGCTGAGATTTAAGTGGAAGTTTCTAGGTGGGATTCTCGGTGGTTCAGTCTCTTCGTTCGCTGGAAATAGTCTGTTAAAGACTTTCGAATTCGGTTTCTTCATATCGACGGT
>JAOSYY010024312.1:0-14989 GCA_025727935.1 Hebomoia glaucippe
GAAGAGACCATCAAAGGATTCTCGAAAATCCTGCAGGGAGAGTACGATCACCTTCCCGAAGTTGCATTCTACATGGTGGGGCCAATTGAAGAAGTAGTAGCTAAGGCAGAAACTCTAGCTAAGAATGCTTAAACTTAAGTGTAATTATGTATTCCTGAACATATAATTTTTATTAGGGGTTTTTAAAATCTGTTATTATTTATTTAACACATAACCAGTAAATAATGGTGTCACATAGTCAGACTGCAAAATAGTAATGTGGCAAATAAATCATGTTAAACAACATAGTTTGATTTTTTGTTCTGATATTCTCATAAGATGGTACTTACGTAATAATACGTAAGACGTAAGCAAGTATCTTAAGACTAGAACATACCAACCTGGTCTACTTTTATAACGTGATTTTACTGTAGGATGTGTAATGGATTTCCATCAAAATTTAAAGAATGCCATAGTGAAATACAGTAACCCAGTTTAAGGTACATGCCTTAATTTGCATAATAAGTTCCTCGAGTTGAATATCATTAAAATCAGCAATATAAAGTCTTAAGGAATAGCAAAAACATAAATTTTTCTTTCTGCCATCAAATACATTTTACTTTTAAATTGACAACTCTCAGGGATAACAATTAATATGGCTTTGAAGCTAAAAAAAAGTATTTTGTTGAAACTTAAATTTAACCAGTTATGAATTTATCATACAGAAAAGTAGAATAATTCATTAACTATTCATAAAACAAGTATGACAGGCAGTATAGGAATAAAAGCTTTTTATATTTTTACGGTTGTATAAAGGGGTGTTACACAACAGTTGGAAATACTTATGTCAGGTTTTATATAATAAAAAATGTGGTATGTTCTTAAAAATTTATTATTTTTATCGTTTTCCTCCAATCCGAGTTGTAGGTTTTTGAGACACCTTTGCAGCTTTGGCTTTAGGAGGAGCTTTTACTTTTGTTGGGGGGGCAGTAGTCTTCTTAGCAGCTTTAGTGGACTTCTTGGCCTCCTTTGCTGCCCTAATAATAAATTGTGATATAAATTTCATTTGGTTTTCAAGAGTTGTGCAGATTTTATAGAATTATGGAAGTTTAGGTTTCAATAACTTATGAAATTTTATTAAATACAGAAATTACACTGATCTGAACCAGATTATAAATTAATTTTTATTTTGAGATATCAATATTACATGTTATGAATATTAATTGGTCCAAAACAAAGTATATTTATAATTAGCCTGTAATTTAACTTACTTGATTGCCTGTTCCCTCTGTGCTTTCCTTACTTCAGGTTTCATGTTCCTCTTGGCCATAATGTCACTTAGTGAAGCACCAACAATAGCCCTTTGGAATTTCTGGGTTCTGCGTGTACGTTTCTTAGCCTGTTCTTCCTCCTGACCCTTCTTGAACTTACGTCTGAAAAATTATTACAAAACAATATATAGTATGATAAAATAAATTAAAGAGATAAACTAAATGTTCATAAAAATTAATCATTTTGCCGATTACTTGTTCCAAGTACCTAGGGCCATTATACAGTTAATAGATATCACATGCCGATAGATTTAAGGAGAATTTTTTTTTTAAAGTTTTCAATACAATAAAAATTATAATAAATTACCTGTAGAGCACAGTCCATGTCACTTTACGAGGATTTCTCCTCATAAGATGTGCCGCTTCACATTTTGAATTTAAGAATGTGAAAGTCTGCAACAAAAAATTATAAGTTCTTTGAAATAAAAAAATATAAACAGAAATTATAAGAACTATATGTAAAGTGAAGAGACGTGCGGCATGTATGATATAGCAATTTAGTAACATTATGACAGAATGAAGACTTGATATTTGCATGTCTTTTACCAGTTAAAACCGCGACAATAACCTATTGACACGGTACTAATGTTTATATTATAATCAAAGGATGTATTAGTTAAAATCATACATCAAATATGAATCTATGAATATTCTTTATTTAAATTAATAAAATGTATAAACAATTACCTTTCCATCCACCTTAACCATGGTTTTCCCATGGCCAGGGTATATCTTGTAACCACTGTAAGCGCAAAGTCCAATCCTGAAAATAAAACACTCATCATAAATTAAACACAAAACACTAGTTTATAACAAATACCACTGTAGAAATCATTCCATGATTATAAATATTAAAACAAATATAAATTTGTAACCTAAACGTACTTCATCTTGACTTCTGTGAAGAAAGAAAGAGACAAGACAATAAACAGACCATAGAGAACTTAGAGTGACACCTGTCACTAATGTTTATTTGACGCAATCGCTAACTATCATAAACAAGATATAAAGATGTTAACGTTATTTAAGAAATATATTGTAAATTATGGTAGGCCATAGTTAAGTTATAGATATATATTTTATTTAAATTTACAGTAAATCAAATAATAGTTATAATAAGTGCAATATTCTATAATTTTAATCTTGCGACATTATCAATTAAATTCAATATGTACATAGTTTTCCAATTATAGCACTAGAGCGCATTTTGCGGCATAATGCTTAACGTTGAATGTTTCAACTACAGCAACGCTTTGCACAGAGGAGCACTCTCAAAAGTAGTGTTTTCGCTTGATGCGTGCAGTGGATACCAACTCAGTGACAGAAAATTAACAAATGTTTTTTTAGCATAATTCAGTATTATGCGCCACTGAGTCGCACAATGCTTTGTAATTGGAAAACTACGGTAGACTAGCGATTCCTAACTGAAGTACCAAAGACTAAAATAATATTACAAAATGTGTACTCTCTGGTATAACCTTAATATTTAAGTTTTAACTTCATGTCTTCATATTTCATAAGTTTTAATAAGTAACCCAAAAGCTTGGGGTCAATTTTATTTTAACTTCAAAATATTACAAAGGAACAATTTATGAAATGATTTGTCCCGACTTTTTAGAATTTCAGGTTTGTTATGAGTATAAATGTTCAGGAATTTCTTTAAAGGTTCTGAATAGTATAAAAACATTTGCAATTCTAAATTTATTTTAACAGGATATTTTAAAAAAAATGCGCATCCTCGATGATAAAATTGTATACTCACTGAACACATCGTTACCTACGGAATCATTTCAAAAAAAAATTGATGCTACTGCAGCTTGCCAGGATCTTTATGAACAAATTAAAAAAGGCCATAGGGAAAGAGAAGAAGTGATCAAAAATTGTATAATTGCCACGGTAGATACAGTAAAAAATTTAAAGACCGCTAAAGAATTGAAGCCACATGATACAGATATACTGAAAAATTTAAAAAATGAGCAAAGAAAGGTAATAAAAATAATTAAGAATAAAAATGTGATATGCCGTTTGTCTATACTAAGTTTAGTTTGAGAGAAATACTTCCCAAACAAATCATCTTTTATATAAATTTTATATTATTAGACACATTTTATATATTATAAGATCTATTTTCATTCTTAGTCACTTGCACCCACACCAAGGTAAATGTGTCACTGTTATAAAACAAAAATGTGAAATATTTACTTGGAACTTGCTATCTGTTAGAAATTTATTTATTCTATTTAGGATTATATGTTCTTTTTCTAAGATCGTGTTTCAGTTTTGTATGATTTCTGCAAAAAGTTTGCCAAAATAAAATCATATCAATTTTATTACCTTGGTAACAAGATGACTATTATAAAGCATAACACAATATTAATGAGATAAGATTTCATTCAATTTATATTTAAGTATTATCATAGTGTCAAATATATGTAACATAATCAGTGAAATTAGTTTTAAAACTGCCATACTGGATACAGCAGACATTGAAGAATTATTAGTATAACAGATACAGACAGCTTAGACTGGTTGGCTCATTTGAAAGTGTGGGGATAAAATGATATATTTGATCATAATGATAGTATTATATATATGAAAATACAAATTTTTTAACTGTCACTTTTGTTTTAGTTACGTCTCTTACAGACTGAGCTCAGTGTGGAAGAAGTTATTAAGGAAAAGACGACAAAGTTATTTACAGAAAAGTGTAGAAACTATTATAAGCCAAGTAACTGATGAAGACTGATATAAGCATTTAAATGAGTGAATTGGTTTATATGTAAATAATTTTTAGATAGATAGTATTTAGAAGTTGGCATAAAATGTATATCCTAAATATAATATTGAATTTTTATTTAATAAATCATTTCATTAAATAATTTTAAGTAATTATTTACTACTGCAGTTATAATCATAATAAATGTCAATTACAAATGTTTATACACACCTCAACAAAACTGTAGGTATTGATAACAGGAAAATTGTAGAGCTGAGTCATGCTTGCAAGAAGCTTCAACATAATATTACCAGAGTGAACAAACACTTTATTATTAAACTTCCTCAATTTTCACAATACATATATCTCTTTCAAGATCTAATCTTTAGGATTTATAGCAATTTTATCTTAATGTTATTATTAAAGTAAGAACACACAAAAAGTAAAATATCTATATTTGAAAAATATAATAAGCGTTTTTAAAAGAAATATCACCTACTTTATAAGCAAAAGAATACATTATAAATGATAAAATCACTTTGCAACTTCTTGTTCCTTCTTTTTGAACTCCTCTTGGTACTGTTTGTGCCAATCTAAATTCATTTGATGTACTGATTCACCTCTTTTAGCAGCATTTTTGCCAGACCAGATTGCAAAGGCACTTCCAAGAGCTGTGCAAGCCATTAAGATATTTGATAATTTGATTCTTGCTTCACTTCTAGATCTATCTATCACTTCAGACCTAAAAAATAACAATGTCACAACATGAACTGGTAAAATGACATCACAATTTTAATAATATTAAACATCCACAACCTTTTATAAAGAGAAATTAAAAAAAAAATTACCTTCACCAGCCTTTAGTGAGGTACCACATTATAGTTTTACAAATAAATTTTAAAAGAAAACCTACGTGACGAATTTCGGGATTTCTTCCTTGCTTTTATATTTTTTGGTCCAAACAAGTAAAAACTTTTGGAATTCAGTTGGCTTATATCTAGAAGACAGCGAATCCATGGCCTGACTTTTGCTTTCCTGTGCTGGTGTACATAAACATCTTCTTATCATATAAATAGAAGTCCGAATGCGAAGTAATTTCTCCATTTTATAGCGTAACTGGTATTGCGCAATTTTTGTCAGTTGTTTTCTAATTTAGTTTATTCGACAGCAACGCACGTCACAGACTAAATGAATTTACTGAATCGCTCATTACGACTTTATGATACATATATCTTATATACTAGATATACTATAATATAGTATGTATATACCTATATTATATGAACTAATGAACAAACGCACTAGAATAACGCAGAAAAGAGTTACTCTAGTTTTAAAGTTGTCAACTTCTTAAGAATAGATATATTATATCCACATAAACCACTTCGTTTAAATGAAAATTCTTTTGTACTTGTTAATTGAGCATTAGCATATTCGGAAATCAAACTGTTTTTATTTTTTCAAGCATGCGATGTCGGAACTCCGTAGGTTACGGTTGCTATTTTCATGTTGTTGAATTGTTAACCATAGATAGCTATTTGCATCTATTAGCTACGTTTAAGAAACAAACAGCGCTATGAAAGAAATTAAATAAAGTGTGATGGATACAATGAAGTAAATAAACATTCAATATAATTACATATACTTATTAAAATTCTGTCCAAATGTACTATCTCACAAAAATACATGTAAGTTTGAACGATGACAGTTGACATACTGACAAATGACGTTTCATTCATGACGTGATCATTAAAATAATTTTTCTTATTATCTACCCAATATTCCTGTGCAATATCTTTTTCATCAATGGTGTTGGTGAATTGAAATAGGAATTAAGAAGTTTTGTATTTACATTTAGTGATAGATGGTGGTGGATTGGTCATTGGTATTAACGATTTTTATCCTATTAAAGTAAGTAATCACCTGTAACTATATCTTCGTCAATTACTAGACGTTATTAGAATGTTGATTTTCGATACGTTTATATCTAATTTATGAATAACGACACCTTGCAGTGGAGTTGTGTTTAACTAAAAACTAATACCTATGCATTTCAGTTCTACGTCTTAATTTGTATTACTGATATACTTTTTTCATGATTTATTTTGGTAATAGAATTACTAGAGTAAATTCATGAACGAGATTTTAGTTTCATCTTTTACAATCATGTAATTCTTTATATTTAAAGTACATTGAAAACTTTTTTTTTGTTTGGTATTTCGCACCTGTAACATACATTAATAACTTATTTAGTAAATAAAATGCTTGAACTTTATTTCTGAGGTATATAATGATATTATATTCAATATTAAATTCTTCAAGAAGTTTCAATTATACATAACCATCAACATATAAGCTGGATTTAAGGTGCTTCTAATTGTTGATTTGAAATGAATGATATGTATTTGTTATAGAGGATGACAGTACAGTAATTCTCTATATCACTCCCAAGTTTCATGCTCAGGGCTTAGATGTGGGCTTTTTTTTAAAGCACTTAAATATTATTAGGTGAAGTTGAGTAAAGCATTGTGTTTTATAATTTTTCAACATAATAAGTCATAATGAGAGCTTATTTGACTTTTTACTGAGGTTATTACAATGAGCATGAAGGTAGTAAATGAATATATATATATTTATTGGATGACAATGGAGTAATAAAACACATAGCATGATTTAATTTCTTAAAAGCATAAAAGATTAAAATACAATTGTACCCAACAACTATTGCTTGTTTTTTATTTCTACTTTTGTTTTAAGAATGATGGGAACAAATTTCCTTTTATTCCTTAATCTCACTCTGGTACTGTAATGTATTCTCTTGCTATCAAACAAAAGACACAAAATTCTCAAAGGAATGTAACAAATGCTATTTTTTCATTTTTATTAATTTCCTATAAAAATGATTAATGATCAGATGTCTGGTGGCCACAAACATCGTTATAAGAATGCAGGCCTTAGTGCTGATGAGCTAAGGCGTCGACGTGAGGAGGAAGGTGTACAGCTGCGAAAACAGAAAAGAGAGCAACAACTCCTTAAGAGAAGAAATGTCAACCTTCCTGCACCTAATGCTCCTGATGTCGCTTTACAGGTAATAGGGAAGCTAAGAGAACATTAAAAAAAATGCAAATGTTTAATAGATGAAGTTTTAAAAAATGTTGTATAAGGGGAATCTTATATTTAAAAATAAATTAGTGAAAGGAAAAGTTACTATTGTTTCCCCAAGAGTACAATTACAGTCTACTTATATTGTTTATGTATTGGACATGCATAAAAAAAGAGGTAAAAAGTGGAAGATTTCAAAAACCAAAAGCTTAATTTACTTTACTTTCATTATGGTTTAGCTCTATCATATTTACATATAATAAATAAGTGGTTATAATAAATGGACCAATTACAAACTATCCATTATAATTGCAAAGGTTGTGAATTATTTTGAATGTTCTACAACATATAGATTGGGTGATAGCTCCTTGAAATAAATTTCATCAAGTTAATTTCAAGTTTATCTGTCATAAAAAAAATGTTTTTTTATTACAGGATGACATAAATATTTCGCCATCTGAGGATATCACTCCGCAAATGGTTGCTTCTCTCTATGGTGACAATCCACATGACCAAGTTATTGCAACACAAACTTTTAGAAAGCTATTAAGTCGAGAACCTAATCCTCCTATAGATGAAGTCATACGAACTGGAATTGTTCCTAAATTTGTTGAATTTCTCGTTAATAGTGCTAACCCCACATTACAGGTACATTGATTATCTATTTTCTTATTTTCATAAGCTTTATTACTTTATTGTGTTTGTTATGGAATTGTTCAGTTTGAAGCGGCATGGGCTTTAACAAACATTGCATCTGGGTCATCGGAGCAGACCCGTGTCGTGGTGGAGTGTGGGGCAGTATCTGTTTTGGTGGGGCTTGTGAGCTCTGGTGCTAGTGATGATGTACGAGAGCAGGCGCTGTGGGCTTTGGGAAATGTAGCTGGCGACTCACCAAAGTGTCGCGATACAGTGCTGGCGGCCGGGTTGCTGCCGCCTTTGCTAGAGTGAGTTCACAAATGTTCTCCAATCCACACTGATTTGTGACTATGTAACTACTGTTCTATTGTATTGGTATATGTGACATCACCGGGTCCCCTACCTTTTTTGTTGAGCTAATTTCTTACACACCCTTATTTGAGATTCAATGACGGTTATTAAATAAATGTAATCTTAATTGCTCTTTATAACATAGCTATTAGCTAATGAAACTCCCGTCAAATTCTGTTCAATTGTTTCGGAATTTAGAGACAGATAGATTTGTTATTATTATTGTGCCTTTTTAGTAAGTTCTATACATACTAACCCAACAAACTTCTTTCATGTTTTGTTATTTATAAATTTATTGAAATTGAAATGTATTTAATTTATAGAATATTAAATAAGTATTCAAGACTATCCATGACCAAAAATGCAGTATGGACCCTGTCAAACTTATGTAGAGGAAAAAATCCCCCAACAAACTTCGAAGCAGTTGCTCCAGGTTAGTTATATGTAATAATATTCATTTGCTCAATCTATTATCTAGACATGAGTAATATTAAGCTATTGATTTTGAAAAAAAAAGCACATATACCATTTGATAGTGTTCCTAATAAAGATTTAGTTCTAAAAAGGGGCTAACATAATTGTAATAGATGGAAGTGTTGTAGTACATTAACACGCGTATGCACTTCTGTGTATAATATTCCGAATGTAAGCTACACGCTCCTTTGTGTAAGTAATAAGAACACTTTCGGGTGAATTTAGGTATACCAGTATTAGCTCGGTTGCTGCACCACACTGACGCAGAGGTGCTAAGCGACGCCTGTTGGGCGCTCTCATATTTGTCTGATGGACCCAACGAAAAGATTCAAGCTGTTATCGATGCTGGAGTGTGTCGGAGGCTTGTTGAATTACTCATGTGAGTACTATGTATGTATAAGCAACATATAGTTCAACAAACATTCTTTTTCACAAGAAACTCTTAAGTTTCCTCGCCCCACCTTTGCACGGGTTACAAATGAGCTGATAACCATACCTAGGCTATTATTCATCTTAAAATTAAAATTTAACGAAATTGATAAAGCAATGTAATAAGCGTGTTTGTAATAGTAGTAGAGGAAGCGAAAGGAGTTTGTCAGAATCGTATCAAGTGGAAAGCCGTAGTCTGTGAAGACCCCTACGGGAAACATGATTATGTATGTACGTTAAAGCAATGTAGATGGCAAGGGCTGTCGCACAAATGAATATGGTGTACTATTAAGTGGAGACACTTCTACGTTAAGATTAAACTAAAAACTTATGGTATACAGGCACAACAAGTTCACCGTGGTGTCGGCGGCTCTCCGCGCAGTTGGCAATGTGGTGACCGGTAACGATGCGCAAACGCAGGCAGTGCTCAACTGCAATCCGCTACCGAGTTTACATGCGCTCCTCAAGTCCAGTTCGGAGACGCATAGGAAAGAGTCTTGCTGGGCACTCTCCAACATCACCGCGGGCAATGCGCTCCAAATACAGGTCACATATAAATGTGTAGTCTTTGTAACCAATAATTAAATTTTGAATTCTGATATATATTTGTTAGTTGGCGTTTTGAACCTCATGATCTATCGTATTTCATGGTTCGTGTTTAACGTCCATCCCCTAAGTTACTGACTCAAGTCGGTAATTATACTTAAACATTGTTAGAATATCGAAACATTGCATAGACTTTGCATTGGCTGTCCAACCGTTCTTAGAAAGCCGCAATAATAATCTATTTGCATGCTGCTTCGTTTTTTTAACCACTAAGTTTATAAAATAATTTAATAATTTAAATTGATGTAGTAAAAATAAAATATATTATAAAAATGGAAATCTAGAGGAGTATTTGTGTAATTGTGGTGCATTATTATTACATAGCGCCTATGAATTATGTCTTGGTCAACCCTGATATACAAGATTAGTTTGACAAAGCTTGAAACTATATTCAAATTTTAATTAGGCGTTAGAATACTATGTATAATGATTTCGAGTAATTTAGGGTACTAGTTTCTGTTTCCGGAGAACAGCTTTAGGAATCCAGTGGGTCTTCAAGAAAAGGAACTGTATATAGTATGGATACTGCAAGTTATTACTTACATTGAAATGACATTAACGAATATCGTTTTTAAACAGGCTGTGATAGACGCAAATATTTTCCCGACATTAATAGACATTCTGAGGAACGCTGAATTTAAAACAAGAAAGGAGGCAGCTTGGGCGATTACTAATGCCACTAGTGGTGGTACGCAAGCGCAGATCAGGTAAATTTTGATGTAAAAATTTCATACAAATCTTAACTTCACGTCTAACTTTTTACGTTATCTTATAAATATTAATTATTACAATTATTATTTTAAACACTGAGAACAATCTAAAAATGTACTATTATTAAAGTAAGTAATTAAAGTGAATACTATTTACTGTAATATCCTAAATGACGTAGGCATTTAATACGGTTATCTTTTCTAATAGGTTAAAATTTTTATCACCTAGATAATAATAATAAGACATATACGTTACAATTAGAATTAATAATTATAAAAATCTTTATACGAAACTAATCATGCCTATATCTAGTCGTTCAAGTTTTATTCCCGCAAAGGAGACCCATCTATTTGTAACTTCGTCAAACATAGTTCAGCAATTTAATGGGGGAAACGATACGTACAAACGCATTTACGATATTAAGTTAGTATAACGTAATGTTTTAAATATATGCAGATCTTTACATACGTTTATTATTATCATAGTTATTTGGTGGAACAAGGATGTATCCCGCCTCTGTGTGATCTTCTCACCCTGACGGATGCGAAAACGGTGCAAGTGGCACTCAATGGATTGGACAATATTCTTAAATCAGGACAACAGCTCGATCAACGCAATAATATTTACGCAGGCCATATCGAAGAGTGCTTTGGTATGTAATCGGTTCTCCATTCTGATTATAATTTAAATCATTAAATAATGATGACGCGTTATCAATTTAATACTGACCTTCCTTGAATTCCATTTCAAATTATTATCTAAGCAATAAATAATACATTTGGTTGTATCCCAATTTTTTATATTTTTAATCTTATCAATACACAAATAGATATGATAATATTGAATGTTCGTGTAATTTAATCCCGTCTTTCATTTGAAACAATTCAAAGCAGTATTTTTAACAATTAAAAAAAAAGTATTATTTTAAAAATTCTTCATCATTTATTATAAAGCCAAGTGCTACTTAGTTAAATTCATACTTAGAAATCTTAATTTATGTATATAATAGGTGCAAAAATAATAATAATCTTCAATTATATTAATTTATATAATTGAAGAAGTTTACTCGCAAAGCATGCCACTGATTATCTCATTCTATTATTTAGTGGCGTACATCTGTCTGTTGTTTTCAATACTTATAATCACGCCTGTTACTTGTAGGGCTTTGCAGAGTCTACGGCTTTCTGCTAACAATAAAAAATCAATACATATTTTTTATATTTAATGTTTCAATCACTTTCACAGGTTTAGACAAAATAGAATTTTTACAATCGCACGAGAATCTCGACATATATCAGAAGTCGTTTGAAATAATCGAGAATTACTTCGGATCGGAAAGTGAGGACAGCCGACTGGCGCCTGAGGTGTCTTCCACCACGGACCAGTACAATTTCGCCACGGACCAGGCTGTGCCCATGGGCGGATACCAGTTCTAACCACGCTTAGCCTTATAACTATATATATTATTGTGCAGTGAGTAAAAAATATTTTGCTAAGTGCATAAAGGGTGAATATTAAGGCCCATATATTAACATTAAAAAAGATTTGTTCAATCTAAATGCTAGATTAAAATGAGTAACACCGCGAAGCATGGGTCCAAGTTTGATTTATGAAGACAAAGCCATAAAATTTCTATAAACAATGGCTTGTTGTTTACATACATATCTTTTATAAACATTAGGATATAAAAACCCTTTTGTCTGTTTTTGCGCTTACATATCATTAATGATTTTTGATGATTTTTATTGTATTAGAAATTCATAGGCTTCGCACCAAATGCAAAAAATACATTAATTAAAATCAACATTTTCCACCTTTAGACGCATGAAACTCCATTATGATTGGTTTAGATTTTCAGATCTTTCGCGGGCGAACATCTTGACACGAGTTTTTTAAGATAATGTATATTACATCGTAATAAAACTTTTATTTACTTAAATGTTTAAATATCTTTAATCCAATCGTTGACTGAAATCTATCTATATAGACACATAAAGTATGTCTAAAACTAGGTTTATGTATAAGAATTATCCAATTATTTGTTTTTCAGATGCCTAACGATGGGACGGTGACATTAAAATTGCTTACGCGAGTTAAACGACTACACCACTGTGTAATTATATTATTTTGCACCTATTACGAATGTAGTGTAGATTGTTTTCATTCGTTTATCTAAATTTATAATTATAAATCTCGCCTTATATTTTGATGACTGTAGATATCAGTATATCTAGTTAAACTACTTGATTGTAAAATAATGTACATTTTGTTGCTTGCTTTATTAAAATTCGTAACATTATCATGTGATAGTATAAGAAAATATATATTCATGGATATATTAAAAATTCGAACCAACAAATTTTCCTTTTACATTGCTTAAGGAATTTCTTTTTTTTACGAGGAGACCAACTTAAGAGTTATAACGCAATCATTATTTATACTATAATATCAAATAAAATAAAGACGTGCAGTTATGAGAAATATTGTTTCAATTAATTCTATGTTCCTGTAATTAATTCTACAATACGTTGTCTCAAAATATAAGTAACTAGCGGTACCAGGAGTTTAACCTCTTTATATGTCTATAAATTATGACCTAGTCTATTTTAATATATGAACTATATTAAAGTTTCATTAAAATCAGTTCAGGAGATTTCGCTTGAAAAAGTAACAAGCATTCGCGTTTATGTTGTTAGTGATAATGCTATATTTGCTTTCGGTTTTGGGATGTCTTATAGTTTGGATGCTTCAGGCTATATTTTGAAAGAAATCAATTATTACGTGTTGCATTTATTATATATACTTACGTATTTTTTATGGCAATCACTTATCAAAGACAAAAAAAATTGCTTTTTATCAATAACACTAATACATATTGACAAGTATAGGTTAAAACCTCAACCTTTTTAATGGCTTCTATCAGTGTTTTAAAATAGGTTCAGAATAAGGGTCCAAAAATGAAACAAAATAAACAAAACTTAATATATAATTTGGCAGGTATTTAACAAAGATAAAATATATGCACAAAAATGACATGATTGTCTTTTAAGAGTTCTTATTTCTAAGTATAATAAATTTCAATTAAATGCATTATCTTTATATACTTATTTACTTTTGTACACTTTTTAATAATCAGTTAACTGTTTTTGAAAAAAAAAAGGTTCTTACGTCTAATATAGGTGTATACATGAGGTAGTTAATATAATATTTGAAATATTTTGACGCTGTGTGGAAATATGTTTCCAGATGAATATGGCTTTGCATGGGTATTTAAATTTAAAAATCTATTGTCCTTAGATTTTCTTGTTAGAAGACCGCTCCCGAAATCAAAGACGAGTGATAGAACTAATGACACCTTTGATGAAGGGGCGGAAAAAATCTAACCTGACTAACAAAAGACATATTTTAAACAATTATTAGCTTTATTCACGCTCCATTTTCTAAATATAGCTAAATGAAACGATAGTTTTATTAAAAAATACTTTACTAAAAAAAGTTATCATGCTTCATTGTTGACCAACAAAAACAGCTGAACTAACATGATGGAACGAAATAACACTAATAAAACGTTTTAAAAATAAGATTTTTTTAGTTAGGATCGAATGTTATTTCGTCCCACCAACAAAGGTATCATGAGTACTAGAACGTGTCTTCGTTTTCGGGAGCAGTCCCCAAACAACCAGTATACTTGAAAATAATATTAAAACCGTGTCGGCAGTTTTTTGTCTACTAATTGTTATCTGCGATTCACTTATTCCGGCTTTTTATTAAATAAAACAAAGTATATTAATGCTTAATTGAAAACATTTTGTAGAAATAATTAAAATAACGCATCACATCTAATTCTGTGTACTACAAAAAATAACTACAATCTAATTATGATTTAAATTAGCAGTTTTTAAAGGCAAACAGTACAGTTTCAAAAATATTTTACAACAAATAGCATCAAAAAATTAAATGCGATGAACATATTTAGCTTTCCGTACTATTAATTTTAACAACAATGTTTTTACGATCCTATATTTTTCTGTGCAAAAAATATGTATCAAATGCGAGTAATGAATAGAAAAATCATAGCCATTTATATTTACAAATAAACTTGAGACCTTTTTTTTTTTTGGGGGACGTCGCGTTTTTAGCCCGGTGGCTATTAAAATTAACCGGATGTTACCTTAAGACCTGTTTAATGACTCCCTTTACTATTTGCGAGTACTTATTCTTTTTTCTTACTTACTTATTTCTCGACTTGTTCCACATAATGTTGGTATGAATAAAAGCTCAAAACAGTTAATTGGTTAAAATAATTAAAACGTGAACCTTAAAATCTTAGGCCCATATCATTCATATGTGTTATAATTTTCAAAATAATATGCTCTTGATGTAGTTTTTCCCAAAACATCATACGTTGATGGAAAGGGTTTCTGCCTTTAGTTAAATCTGAACCGATACTTAAAAAATTAAGTTTATTTTCATTTTCAACTGGATCCCAAGTTATCTGTAACAGTTCATCGTCATCCTGAGGTGTTGGATTTCTGAAAAAAGAAACGATTCCCTGTTTGAATTCTTGGACATAATTATAGCGTGTAAATATTTTTTCCACATTCCTTTTTTGGCATGTTAGTAATTTTTGAGAATAACTTGTGTCAATATATAT
>JAOSYY010024313.1:4167-14973 GCA_025727935.1 Hebomoia glaucippe
CGTATTTGAAAAATTCTTTCAGTGTTGGATAGTACATTTATAGAGGAAGTGTATAGGCTATATTAAATTATTTTATTCATAAAAAAAATTAGGGATGCTTACTAAAAGTCCAATAATGTAACCCAAGCGTTATAAATCGAAATTAACGCGAGCGGACCCGCTGGCAGAAACTAGTTTTAAATTAATTGAGTGTATTAATTCTTAATCACGTTATTGCCAGTGAATAGATTACAGTAATTAAAAAAAATACATTTATTGCTAAAAATAATTTGTTCTGTCCATAATTTATTCGTTTTCGAATAAAAAAATAAAAAAAACTTATCAACTGCAAAGGATCAATAACGATTTTTAATATACATCTGAGCGACAGACGAGCTGAGGTTCACTTATTGGAACAAAGCTCCGCTGATAATGTGCTGTCGACCTATTTATTTTTATTTCGAGCGTTCGCAGCTGTTAACGTTTTTAGAATTGCTTCAAATATTATTTTTGTTTCAGGCCGTGTTTTCCGTTGTTTTCTATTTCTCGTCAGTGTCTCTGTATCCTGGATTTTTGATGGTCGGCTATGGGACAGTTTTTACGATGTTACCAGTGTTTTCACTTGTAAGTTACACTTAACTAACTAAATGTATTCATAATGTATTATAACGCCAATCGTTCTTTGTTTGATCGTTATAACGTTAATTACAAGGAATTCTACAATATGGCGGTGTAGTACAATATATTAAACATATAAACACTCCATGAAGTTTTATCAAATACTGTTTGATTCTTTAGAAGTAATTTTGTCACAAATAATTTTAATTGTAATCGAATTTCATCGATTGAATGATATCTCGTGTATAAATTTCTTGTCACGAATCTCCTCCAAAATGGATGTACCTATTTTGATGGAATTTTTGGTGGGCGTTCAAATGTATTCCAGAGTGGTTTAGATTTACAAAATGTTTGTTTTTTTGTATTTGAGACGTCTGTAGGAGTCGTAATATACATGTGAATTAAGTGAGATATATAATATCGCGATTAAAAAATAGGCCTTAATTGTAGAGCTGTGAAATTTTGAGGTTGTATGTATTTTTATATTGTGTATAATAAAAAAATAAAAACAAAAAAATTGTCCTCAATAAAAAAAATATTAGGGGTGGACAACCCTTATCCCTTACGTGTATTAAAAATAGATGCCGATTATCAGACCTACTGATTATCCATACAAAATTTAATTAAAATAGGTCAAACCGTTTCTGAGGAGCATGGTGACTAACATTGTGACCCGAGAGTTTTATAACGGGTGTTAGGGGAGTAGATATTTTGTATGTCTACTAATTGTAAAGAAAATTATAGAGAATATGTTATAATTACCCGGAAAAAAATTAAATTATTTTTATTTAATACAATGCTCCCTAAAACGAAGACAGGTGATAGTACTCATGACACCTTTGATGGTGGTAAGGAAAAAAAATCGATCCTGACTAAAAAAACACATTATTAAAACGTTTTATTAGCGTTATTTGGCTCCATCATGTTAGTCCAGCTGTTTTTGTTATTATGTATGATTGCTGGTTGTTTTTTTTAGTAATGTATTTTTTTAAATTATCGTTTCATTTAGCTGTACGTACAAGATGGAGCGTAAATAACGCTAATAAAACATTTTAATAATACGTTTTCGTTTAATCAGGATCGACTTTTTTTACGTCCCATCATCAAAGGTGTCATTAATACTATCACCTGTCTTCGTTTTCGGGAGCGGTAACCTAACACAGTGTATTTAAGATTTTTATTTTTAGGTTCTTGACAAAGATATATCGAGTTCCAAGGCATTAAGATATCCACAGCTTTATAAACAATTGACCAAAGGACGGCAGCTTTCTTACAAGACATTTTATATTTGGATCGGAATATCAATATATCAAGGTATCTACATTTATACTAATAATATACTTGACTTGACCAGACCATCAACTATTTTGATTTGCGTTTCATTGCTGGTTTTTTTTTTCAGTATTTTTTATGAAGTTATTATTTTATTTAGCTGTACAAACATGATGGAGCGTAAATAAGTCTAAAAAACGTTTCAAAAATATGACTTTTTTATAGTCACAAACGATATTTTTTCCGTCTCATCATCAAAGGTGTCATAACTACTATCACCCGTTTTCGTCTTCGGGACTAGTCTTCAAACACCCTGTATAGTTTGGATGGTATTGTAGTTTGTTGTTAATAGTCTACTAGAGTCTGAAACTAGAGATTGTTTCATTTTTTGAGTTACAGCAAAAGCTCGCCTATAGAAATTGCAAAAATTAGTGTTTTATCGTAATTTTAGGAAGATACATATTAATTAAATATATTTGTATTAAGAATTAAAAAGAATATTTCTCAGGTGGAGTGATCATGTATGGAGCCCTAGTACTCTTCGAAGACCAGTTGATACATATAGTTGAGATTAGCTATACGGCTTTGATTCTCACCGAGCTGATCATGGTCGCGTTGACCGTGACCACGTGGCATAAGCTCATGATGGTCGCTGAATTGGCGAGCCTACTCATGTACACTGCTACTTTACTCATATTTACAACATACTTTGGTAAGTTGTAACATTCATTATATTAATTGTGGCCGTGTTCACATATTAGCCTTCATTGTGTCAAAAAAACTTCGTATTTTAAATATCTCTTTGCTCATACTTATATCTACATAGCAAATATATTCAACTTTTTGGTTTGTTTAAATCTGATAAATTTTTATAACCTTAAGCGTTCAGGGTTGACACCGATCTTGGTAAATTTGTTGACATAACCAAATTTCATCCGTCTTTCTAGAGCCGTTCTCGGGTTACGTATACGTTTTATACACTGTGCGATTAGTTCCGTCCGATTACTTGTAAAGTTCTATTAATGGCCAAGCTCGGGTGCTTTCAAAAAATTATCCATACTTTTTTTTCTAAACCTATATTATCGTTTTATTGTGTCAGGCATTGAAATAAAAATTATAATTTTTCATACCATTCCGCACTTTAAACTTTGTACATAACTATGTAAGTCTTATGTATTGTCTGTTTTAATCTGATGTTTTGTTTTTTGTAGATGGCGATTTTATTCGACATTGGGAGTTCTGGTGGAAAGTGACAACTATCACTTTGGTATCGTGTCTGCCACTCTACATCGTTAAGTATATGCACAGAAAATGGCGCATGCGTCAGTACAAAAATATTCATTAATTTTGCTTACACAATTTTCACTTTAGCCCGACTCTTCCATCACTTTGGTTACTCTACACAAATAGGTTAAGACAAATATCTTGGCAATTTTTTAATTAATATCGCTCACTTATAAGCTTGTTATGTTACGCCTATAAATCTCCTTAATGATTTGGCTAACAATTAAAAAAAAATGATTCGCAGTTGATGATATTAACTCGTGCGAACAAGAAATCTATTCAGCTTTATATTACCATATATAAGCTTTTGCGTACTATTTGAAACATATAATTATTCAAGTCATCCATTTTCAACTATTAGTTGTGTTTAAAGCGAAATGTTGCCAATATATTTGCCTCGAACTATATCGCCTTTGCACTTCAACTACAATTGAGTTTAGATCTCACGATTATTTATTGCTCTTTAACCTAGACCCGTAAAAGTAATTTTGACATTACAGCTGGCACTCCAAAACGTAACTCAAGTCTTAGCTGACACTTGAGCTTTGTTAAAAACTTTGTGTGATAAGGATTTGACAAGTCTTGCCTAGATACAATCTTGAGTTATATCTTGGAATCATCTGCTATGAATAAATTGCACGCTAAGAAATTGTAAACGTATTAGTATGTAACAATTTATCGATCCAATACAATGTTTGATGATAACACAAAAATTATATGGGAATAGGTTTCTAAGTCGCTCACTTACTGCTTTAATCATTTTCTTAGTATTAATATCTTTATTTAGTATAAAGAATCAGTAAATCATCTTACGAGACACGATTTTTTTAGATATCTCCATTAGGGAGGGTTTATTATTTCATGCACTGCAAAAATCTTTACAATTCCCTGTTAGTTAACTAGTCTTTAGACACCGTATGCCAAAACGTGACTCAGTCGCAATCTGTACTTGAGTAATTAAACTGTCAAAGAACTTTCGATAACATCAACTTTCTAACGTAAAAACATATCAAAATCGGGCCATTCGTTTAGGAGTTACATTGCCGCAATCGTCTAACTCATAACATCCTTTTCTTAGGTCAAAGGTTAAAAACAGTTTGACATTTGAATAACCTTATAGCCAGATTAAAACTTAAATCACGTCTTGGTATATAGATGCTATCACAAATTATCTATATATTAATCCTAACTTATAGTATTTAATGGCTTTACTTATAAACAATTTTTTTTCCAATTATTTTTAATGAGATATTATGACCAATTATGTTCTCTTTTTAATAAAATCTTTGGTCTATGAGTTTTTGTATTTGAAAATAATTGTTTATACTCTGTAGTTGAAATGTCATCAATAGAGCGTCGTGAGAATGTAAATAATTCTTTAAATTGACTTCTTTTTATAAGTAAAGCAAAGTATATTATTAATATTATTCCAAGTGTTGCTATTCCAATAGGTTTAGGTGACCACAGTATATATATACATATGCGGGAAGTTGTCAATTCCACATCTTTTTAAAGCTCTCCTTTAAAAGGCTTTGAAGTAGCACAGATAATGTGAAAAGTATTGTTTTTTTTTTGTTACCAGACAGTTATGGATAATAAGATAGCAACCAGTTTTTGTTCACTTATGTTTTTGACAGGTGACAGTTATTCGGTTTTTTAAATTAAATATAATCAAAACTTTTTAAGTAAACTTTTTTTTTAAATAATTTTGTCTCGTATTACGTAAGTATATTTTGAGCTATTTTTATAGTTTCTTTTATATTTCGTATAAAATCATTCTATAATATATTTACTTACATACTTTTTGTTTTGTTTTTTAAATGTTTTATTATAGTTACCGTTTTATTTTGAAGAAATTTAAGCGCATCTTACAAGTTTTTTAGCACTTACAAAGGTGATGTGTTCAAAATAGCATTGCTGTCGTCCAATGCCGTGTTAAGTATTTATGATTTGAGAAATATTCAATGAAAATTCTGTGATTAATATGTTTAGTATTTAGTATAAGTGATAGATTAAAACATGTTTATAATACGGTACAAACTGTATGTGATACGTATTTATTGTTAGTGTATTTTATTTATACAAAAAAGTATTTATCAACTGCACGCGGTGTTTAAAGTTTAAAAGTGAGATTGTGTATACTAAAGTTAAGACAAATTTTATAAAATAAATGTTTGAAACTACAGTATTATTCATTTCCATATACCCATGCTGAAGTTAATATAAAAACCTAACGGCCTATGGCCCTATGATAATAATAACTTATTAATTTACATATAAGATCATGACAAATGTACGTTAAGTTACCTTGTAACAACGAGTGGAAATCCCGACAAAAACGGTCGAGCCATTTTACGAACGAACATACATATAACAATTATAAGTTGTTATAGTCAAGTATATAAGAGTACTTTGGTATATATAAATTAATCTTATTAAAAATGTGAGCGATGACTTCCAAACATTTAGTTAGTAGTCGGTAGTTCAGTTTGGTCTTAAAACATACAGTTATAATAAAAATGCAGTCAGTATTGATTAATTATATTCAACAAAGTTTGGAATGAAAATTACGATAATAAAATTATTTTACTAAAATACCTTTCTTAAAACCTTTACACCGTTATTCACGGCGGCAACATAACTTAAAAAATAAAACTATCTTAAAAGGCAGTCATTTTACCTTCTTGAGGGTGGCGTAGTGAAAGAGTTACAATCTAATTCAGTCGCAGACGTCGATTTTACTTGAAGCGAATGCTTTGAGACCACACGCCTTGCCCACGCCAGGTCTCTGGAACTTCTAGAACGTCTGCATCTAGACTTCGAACTGTCTGTAGTCTCCGTGTCTGATGAGTCACTCTCACTACCCGACCAAACCGACTCCGTCCCTTGATCCTGGTAAGTCGCCCCGGACCGCGTGACTGTAGTTGTCGAATACAAATCGGGACGTTTCCCCTTATATATCTTTACTTCGTCTAACGACGTTTCAATTTTCGGTGGACTACAACGATCTACACAGCCGACATCAATTACATTATCACTCTCATCATTCTTCAACTCGACAGTCTCGCCACTACTACTATTGTCACTCAAAATGATATCCATAAATTTCTCTTTGTTCTCATTAAGATCGTATACTTTCTGAGTCTTCGCAGAACTTAAGGACGACGTTTTAACTTTAGAAGACGCACTATGTTTATGGTCAACACTATAATATACGTTCTTGTGAGTGGGCAGCATAGCTGGGATATTCGATTCAACATTGGCGTACGCCACGTCCTTAGATGTTGTAAAACTAGACGGCGGTCCTCTGCAATGGCACCCGTCATCATCACCAAATAAATAGCTGTAGAATATCTGAATGAGACAAATCGCAATTCCTATGAGCAAAATAATGAAAACGCAACAATAAGGCGACCAATCTGCGTTAATGTAAACGTAGGAGTTCTTCATCGCTTTCCAGGGGTGCCATTTTGATACACCTGAATCTTGGTAAGTGAAAAGATTACGTCTAGAAACACCCTTGCCGTAGTTTTGGGCAGCGGCAGCCACTCTTAGTATGCCACCGTACGCTGCATATAATTTCTCATCCACAAGGTGTGGGGCAACATCCCTTTTTAACCAATGCCACATTTCGTTATTAAAATTAACGAAATCTGCGTGTCGGCAACCGCCTGGCGAACGTTTTAGGAGACATCTTGACGCTGTTGTGTAATACTTCAATAGCAAGTTCTCTGATTTTGTTGATGTCAGACTAAAAAGACCGTTGGATTTGAATGGGAGAGCCATCGCAGTAGGCGCAAAGTGATCATCTACCTTTGGAGGCGGCAAGTGAACACAAGAATTGGTGTCTCGTTTACTAACCAAAAATATGCATGGATCATAAAATTTACCGGAGCCAATTTGAATTTTTTCAACTGTAAGATTGGCCCATACCGGCATAGTAACCGGTTTTCTCCAGCCTAAGCCTTGTGTATTGAGAAAGAGTTTAATATTGTCGAAATAATTATGCAACTCTCTTACTCTCCGATATGGAAGGAATCCTGCGTAGTATGCTATCCTAGCGGACGGTAGGATTTCGCTTCTCATATGCGCACCTATGGTGTCAGCAAGGGCTTCTTTTAGTATTAAGGCTGTGCGCTTGTCCTCATCTCTATCGACCAAACGCAAAGCCCTTTTGAAATATCTTAAAATATCCTTTGTGTATTTACTATCTATTTGTAAAGGAACTTTAGTGGGAATTATCTGTTCGAATATTCTGCGAGCTCGTAACTTAGCCAAATCTTGTTCATTCCAACAATCGAACTTAGACGGTTTAGACAGTCGATTGTAAAATAAACTGCTGCCTACATGAGAAGATACTGTTATTTCAATAAATATGAATAACAAAGTAAAATATAGCATTGAATACGAAATACATGAATAAAATTTGTTGTCAAGCAATTATCAAAATAAATTCACTGATTTCAATGACAAGTTTCAGTTTGAAGCATCGTACTATTTATTTAAATATTTTAAATTTTTTTATATTATTTAAAATTTAAAAAATAATTACAATTTATTATTGATAAACGCTAATAGATTAATTTGAAAATTTTTAATGTTTTTCAACGACATATAATAAATGCTTACAATGCGTATATAGAAATTTAACGGTTGTTGAATGTTGTATCTTGTCATTGCCAGTTGTCAAAACAAATGTGTCAAATTAAAAGTACCGGGCTAATTTAATGTGTGACCAATGTTGTACTTTATCCCATATTCTATGATTACCGGACTGGGAAAATATATGAAATATTAAAATTAATGGCTAGATTATATTTTTATATCTAAAAACAACCGATATAACCGTTCATAATATTAAATACTAAATAGTTTGATTTGAATAAACGTCAATATGTATGAAGAACAGAAACTTAATTATTCTTAAAGCATCCTAAAAAAAACACGAAAGAAATGTTTGTATATATTTGAAATACTTTCTTTTGATTTTGAAAGATAATTAACGTGGTATTATTAATGTCTTTCCAACTACAACAACGCTTTATCAAAAAAAAATCTTTTAAGAACTGAGTAGGGTATATGGTGTCTCAAATTTACATTGGTAACATTATAGCGGACCGATTTTATCGTAGTTTCAAGTTGAAAATTAAAATTTTCAACGTTATTTAATTTATTTGTTTCTTCTGTGATTATAAATAGTTTTCAAGTTTCATTTATATTATATCATAATACAGACATCAAAAGTTGTAATGTTTCATAATTAAGATTATAATCATACAAAAATGTCCAAGGTAAGTTATAATTACTATATATTAGAAATATTTTATGGTTCTATATAGTATTAGTTCTATAAGATTATGTTTATAACTGTTAAACATATAAATACTAGTTCGCAATAAGGTACGTCTATTGTCCTTTCAAAATTATACACACTTAACACAATATCGTATCAAAGATGTACTTGTATTCTTTATTTTCATTAATTAAATTTCAGAACATTCGTTCCTACTTTACTGTTATAAAGAAGAAGACAGCAAAAGTAGAAGACAACGATAGTGATGTAATACCAGATTCTCCGGATGTTCAGATAAAAACTAAGGTAGAGCCCTTTTAAGTTATTTATACATTCGGAAACCAAAATAAAATAAATAATTACCGAAAATAAATTCAATATTTATTAGTGGCCTTGTATATGAGATTTTTATGAGAATATTTCTCATTATAAAAAAAATTATAGTGAGAAATTTTGTATCATAAAGGTTAGGAAAATGTATGTTTTTAAAATAATAAAATTTAACTTCTAGTATGGCTGTATGCAATATAGCACCTGTTTGGTTAACATACATTTATAAAATATATCTTTTTAATAGAAAAAACAATCAGGAAAAAAGAGGATCATCGAAGACTCTGATGAAGAAATATTTTCACCAAAAAAGAAGAAAAACACAACAGATCAATTGAAACAAAATAATAAAAATCAAAAACTAAAGGAGGTTGCAGCTGTTAACTTATTCGGAAACGAGAAAATCAAGAAAACAGACTCTTTAGTTGTCAAAGAAACAATCAAGAAAGAAACTGAGACCGGTATACATTCTGATGAGGAATTTGAAAGAAGTCTCTTAGAATTAGATGGCATCGACGATACCGATAGTATTAAAGTACAAATTAACAATTCTACTAAATCACAAATTGATAAGAGTCCTAAAAATGACCCACCGAAAGATAGTAAGACAATTAATGTATCAAAAACAAGAGAGATAAATCAAAATCTTGATATAACGGAAGCAAATAATTTTAAATCTAAAATTAGTGACCGAAGTCATCATGGAAGTAAAAGCAAATCAGATAACTCGAAATCAAAATCGAAAGACAAGAAACTTATTTCAAGTCAGCAAGTTATAGAAATTAAGGATGATTATGAGAGTCATAAATATGATGGGAGAAGATCTCCAGTTAATAATGAAATTTATGATCATGATAACAAAGTTAATGGTAGCAATGTAAAAGAAATATCCAAGGAAAATAGTGGACCAAAGAAAACTAAACGGGATTTAAGTGAGCTTCTAGAAGATGAGGAAGTCAGGAGCAGTAAGAAGCAAAAACATGATACCAGCCTCAATGATTCCGGTAAATTGTTTCACTTAAATATTGACCTTGCAAAGTTAATACATAGTAAATGACATAAAACCTTATTTATATATATAAAAGAAAGTATTGTTAGTTTCACTATTTATAACTCAAAAAAGGCTGAACCGATTTGGCTGAAAATTGGTAGGGAGGTAGCTTAGGACCAGGACACGGACATAAGATACTTTTTATCATTTTTTTGTAAATCATAAAGATATTTATTTGATTTATATTAATTATCCTAATAAAAACATTAACTTAATATAATCCAAAATCTGTTCATTTAGTGCCTCTAAGGTGGAACAAAGTTCGCCCAGTCATCTAGTTGTATGTAAAAAAGAATCCATAAATAAATAAAAATAATAACTTTTACTAAATTAATTTTAATGTATACGAGTACTATACATAACAGAAACATTGTTAAAAATTTGTCTGCCTGTTTGTTCTAGATAAGGTTGAAAATGGAAAAATAATTATCAAAACAATTTTTCATTATAATTTTAAATTAGCTATCAAGCTGAAGCTACGGCATGTATTATAGCTAGATTCATTACAGGAAAAAATATTTAGGTTTATGTTTAAAATCATAAAAGGTTTTAGTGGCGAATGTTTGAATCGGCATGACGACACTAACAAAAAATCAAAGATTTAATGATTTCAGGGTAAAACAGATAAAACACGATTTGAAATACTTTTATTTAAAAAGTTGAGATTGCTAAGATTTTTAATAAATTAAAAGATTAAAATACTGCAAATATAAGATTTCTTTTGACATTAAAAATAATTTATTCAAAAATTAACGGCAATGAAATTGCAGGGCACAGCTAGTCTTAATTGTCTGGTATGTCGAGAAAACATTTAATTTATTACTGAAGTTAATATGATATTAATATTACAGCATTAAGTGATCAAGAGAAGCACGAACGCAAACGATACTCGGCAGCATTGTATCAAAAGTATTTGAACAGGACAGGCCCCAAAAATTTAGGTTCAAAAGAAATTCCTGAGGTATTGTTTTCCACACTT
>JAOSYY010024314.1:0-10314 GCA_025727935.1 Hebomoia glaucippe
CCCTAACATTTAGGGGGATGAAAAATAGATGTTGGCCGATTCTCATAGATACCGGATAAGCACAAAAAATTTCATCATAATCGGTCAAGCCGTTTCGGAGGAGTATGGCAACGAAAACTGTGACACGAGAATTTTATATATTAGATATATATTGTACTGTGTATTTTTTTAAATGTCTATTAATGGAGGGCTTTGTAGCCTAGCGTTTCGACAAAGCAATCACGACGCCAGAGCACCAGGTTCGAGTGCCGGTCGGATCGCAGTGCATTTAAAAATGTGTAATTATTATTCTGCCTCGGGCACGGGCTGCCTGTGGCCGGACGAGTGTCAAAAACGCAGGCATTTCGAGTATTAAATGTGGTGGGAGGAACTCCTAATAATTTATTAGTTCCGTCCCGGTTACGTACCACCGTTTATAGATGGAAAAGTCGTGATGCGCGTTTCGATTTCAGTCTATGAATTTCCGAATACTCGAAATAAAAATAAGGCCTTAAGATTGGCAACGCGCCTTCTAGATCTAATGATCTTTGGATGTCCATGGGCGACATAAATCGCTTAATATAAGTGAAACTGTATACTCGTTTGCCTTCTTAACGCATAAAAAATGTTTCTTTAACCAAATGACTGAATTATTATGAATTTTGTTAAACTAGATGGGATCAAATGTAAATTAAAGTTTACCTTTTCTACCTTGTAGGAGTAACTGGATTTTTTTACCTTCTCTTATTTTAAACTTAACAAAAATTGTTTTAATGACAAATGATTAATTAGAATACTAATAACTTGACCGTTTAAAGTCTTAACCAATATTATTATTCAAATAGTTAATATAAGTATGCAAGCTAATTAAAATAATTTCTTTTTTTCCATAATGGAGTTTAAATTAATTACGAAATAAATGTATAATTTTATTTATTTTAAGTTGTCATCATAGCTGTTATGTATTTAGTTGTATTTCTGAGGTGAGGTGAACGGGTAAGGATTCAACGAAATAAAGACTAGTAGTTAGTACATTAAACTGCTTGCCCGTGCGCAGACGCAGAAACAGTAATGGCGCGCGCGTGTTTTTTCATTCAAATTTTTGTTATTATTTACACAGTTAATTCAGGTTTGTAAAATGCTGTCCTTTTAAGAGCATGTGTTTAATGTTGATTACTTTCTCATCTTATATGTTAAAATTAATAGACAAAATTATTCTCGACATTTATATACTTTAAATGAAAGAATATTGGTAGTGAATTTTAATATATTTTTGATTATCGTCTCATTTCCAGACTTTGTATGTGTTTACTTTGAAAGATAATATTATTTTTTATTGCGTTCTGTTGAAGCAAAGTGTTTAAATGTTTTATTTTAATATTTTAAAACTACCTGCTATGTTTAAAGCGTGAATTAAAACATTAACTATATATTGAGAAAAAAAATAATTAAATGTCAACTGAGATAGTCTGTGGTTGTTTTAAATATATTGTATCTGTACTTTTCATGAGTACACGGTAAGTTAAACGACCATTAGTAATAAAGTCATTAATAAACAATTAATTTTATCTTAATTCGTAGTCGAACGAACGATATTGGTTTTACGAAAGAATACTGTCATACGCTGTAGGTATTTTTAAACGTGTTTTAATTTTTTTTGCCTCTTTCGTGCCTCGAGGATAATTACAAAGACTGATGGAGGCAACGTCAAATTATAAACAGGAAGAACTGTCTGATAATTCTATACGACGATTTTGAAATTTAAATTCATTCGAATTGGAAAGTTACGCGCAGTTTTTTTTTTGGGCAAAAAATACCGAATCCAGTTTTGTTGATAGCTGTTAAAATTTTTGGCAGTCGGTATCGTCATGAATTTTTTATAGCACCTTAAATTACCGTCCACTTTTAACTCCTATACACGGTATTTACGGAGTGCTCCAGAAAACGAAGGCAGGTGATAATACTAATGACACCGTTGGTGGAGAGACGGCATAAAAATCGATCCTGATAAAAAAATCATATTTTTAAAACGTTTTATTAGCTTTATTTAGCTCCATCATGTTAGCCCAGCTGGTTTTGTTATCGTGCTTCATTGCTGGCTTTTTTTGTAATGTAATTTGTATGAAATATCATTTCATTTAGCTGTACTTACAAGATGAAGGGTAAATAATGCTAATAAAAATTGTTAAAAATATGTCTTTTTTTTGGCCAGGATCGAATTTTATTCCGTCCCTTCATCAAAGGTGTCATAAGTACTATCCACCCATCTTCGTTTTCGGGAGCAGTCTCCAAACATGCTGTATATAATTAATAATAATCTCTTTTAGTAGAAAATATTAATCTTATTGGTTTAAACAAATAATTTAAATTGTAGCAATATACGAACTTTTGACAAAAACAGAATATTTCTAAATATATCCGCTCGTCCCGTAACATTGTTCGTATTTCATTCACTTTCATTGGAAAAGTTTTTGTTTTAAGAACTATTAGACTATGTTTATTTTATCATTATCGTACGACGCCGCGGGTCACTGCTAGTAACATACAAATCTTTAGTCTATTGCGAGAACTTCTGACATTCTGGTCTCGGAAATTAATTTAACTCAAATTGTTCAAGATTTATCTGGCTTCATCCACTCATACAGGCAGCCTAATTAAGGACGATAACAAACACTTGATCGTTCCTGCAATTTCTTTGGTTTACATAAAACTATTTTTTCGCTTAACTAACGACTTATAGCGGTTTCGTTCAAAGTGACTGTACCCAACAGACGTCCTGTGTTAACTGTGAAAATTGATTTTCGAAGTCGTAACAGTTATGCTACAGTCAGTTGCGTAAAGTTAAAATTGTCGTTAATATTTTTCATTATATATGCTCCGCTCAATTTTCTTTCATAAGAACTATCTCCTGACAATAATGAAGTCTAGAAAAAACGAATTCGTTTAATACACGCGTGATGTGATTGCCAAGGGAAATAAAGATTCATTTTTATATATAAGACTAGATGACGGCCACGCGTCGCTGTGGCTAAGGTTTTTGTTATATTAAATTATAATTAGTAAGCATTATTATTATTATTGAAACGTTTATGCTTTTAATATAGTGCCATCTATTGAATACCTACTCAATTTAGTCAACAGATATCGCCATCTGTTAGAATCGTTTGTAGGTAAAAGATAATTTTGACTTTCAAATATAAAAATAATAATGCGACTATAAATTGATATATAAACTATGCTATCTCTTAAGTTGGAGCATAGCACTCATTTAAAAAAAAAACGTTAAAATCAGTTCAGTAGTTTCGGAGTTCATTCCGGACAAACAACGTGTTACGCAATGCATATATATTAAGTCGGATATTTGCTTAAAAAATGAATTAGGGTGGGTGCACCTATTAAAGACCTATCTGTTAAAAATTAGAATAACACTGAAAATCTTATATACTTTTTTAATATTTAGTGACTAAAAAAAATCCAATAAATTTCTGATTGTACTACAATTTTTAAAATATGAATTTTAATGCCATTTTGTCGTTTATTATCCTTTATATATACTAAAATAAAATTCATTTGCTAGTATTATGAATACATAAAAGCAATCAGAAGTAACCGCACGTCTGTATATTTAATGAAATTATATAAATTATTGAGTTATATGTTAAACAACTAAAAGTTTGACAAAATCGTCACGACAGCCATCGAAATCGCGGACTAGTCTTTTATAATAAGGTTAAGTAATATTTGATATGCGTCATAGGGTATTATTCTAATTAAGCGCCAATTATCCTTCATATCATATTAAAAACTTCACTCGCTCAAATCTTTACCAGGAACAATTTCTTCACTTCGTAAACTGAATTTTTTTTCACTAAAAATAGATCATAATTAATTCAGAAATGCAAAAGTCCGTTCACAGTAACACAATTTATAACATAAACACAACCAAAACTCCTTGACACTTGCATGAGATTAATTATCTAGAATAAATACTTACTGAGATTTTGAAATTTTAACGTAACTGTTTTGTGAAAAGATGAATAAAAATACGAAAAGATTCGTGCAAACAATTTTCTATGCTGAATTTTTTTCATATTAAACTTTATAGTGATCGAAATTCAGTCATAATTACGAAATTATAAGTTTGTACACTATTAAGTTTCCATCGTCAAGGACTACAATATCTATTCTCAATTTGTCTACAGACATATAATGAAAAAGGGGGTATATGTGTGTCTGTTTCATATAAACGGTAGTCTGTAATGCTTTTATACATTATTTAATAAAGATATTAGTAATCTACACTCGTTCTCTATATCTAATAATATTATAAAGCTGAAGAGTTTGGTTAAACGCGCTAATCTCAGGAACCCGCTGGTCTAATTTGAAAAATTATTTCAGTGTTCGATTGTACATTTATCGAGAGAGGTTTATTATATTTTCAAAAATTAGGGTTCCCTATTGAAATTCCAATAATGTAACTCAAGGTGTAAGAATTGAAATGAACACGGGCGAAGCCGCTGGCAGAAACTAGTAAATTATAAGAGTGCGAAATTTAATTCTCCTCCTTTTAAGACATTATATAATATTTTTTATTTAAAACAATGAGAATAAATTAATCAGTCCAGGATATACTGAGAGGATAAAGTGTAAGGTACAATGGCACGCTTTCCTTATTTGTCGGTACAGTCCATTCTACAGGAAACAACCAAATATTGGTTCGTTAAATGAATCACATGCAGAGTGCTGTTATATCGGATCTGTATTTTTAAAACGTTTTATTAGCGTAATTTCGCTCCATCATGTTAGGCCAGCGGTTTTTGTTATCATGCTTCATTGCTGGTTATTTTTTATAGTAAACAAATGTATTTTTTATGAAACTGTCGTTTCATTTAACTGTTCTTACAAGGTGGAACATAAATAATGCGAATAAAAAGCGTTAAAAATATGTCTTTTTTTAGTCAGGATCGATTTTTTTCCGTTCCTTCATCAACGATGTCATTAGTACTATCACCCGTCTTCGTTATCGGGAGCAGTCCTCAAACACACTTCTCTTTTCTAAATGCATATAATATATTGTCACGTAATAAAACACCATGGAATTCGGGCTGATTTATTGGCAAATATTTAAATTCGTAAGGTAGCTTTAAAGACCAAACAATTTATACACAAATGTGGGTAGAACTGCTGGTACCTGCTTGTTATCAAATATGTATTGTGATAAGATGTTAAATATAAGAACGTGACCATACCTAAGAATTAGTACGTGATGGTTAAGCCGAGAATACATGGCGAAATAAAGATAAATCTTATCTCAAACACAATAGTGTATTATATTATTAACAACGTAACACTCCGAAATATTTAAGGCCCCAACAGGGTCCAATACAGCTTTAAACAAAAGTCAAACTACATTCCCAGTCTGAAGTACCTAATATGACAAGCGTAAGAGTCTTTGGGTCATCAAAATGAGTAATCATTTTGCAAATTTGCATAAAATCGCAGATCTTTCCTGTATAAACTGAGACTCAGGTTTTCCCGATTCTCATAATACTAACTTTTTCCTTCGATCCCTCTCATGGATGCCTGTCGATTTGACACACTTCTGACGTGGCCTTAAGAAATCTTCAATACGATATTTCTTCTACAATTCTACTGTACAAACTCGCCTTGAATATCTGTTTTGTCTACTTTCACTGCCTATATATCAGATAAATAATTTTCATTTTCTTTCCTACTAAATAGCAATCTTATATTGATTAGAAATTCTCATTTGATAAAATTATTCATTAATATCTAGTCGCTTATACTACAAAACTTAACATATACAAAATAGACAGTACAATATAATTAGGATTTTTGCATGATATTTCTCAGTTAAAAGTCTCTTTTCTCCTAAGTATTCACGTCGTTTAAATGCAAAAATCGTTTTTCTTACAGAAGATGTATCAACCAACCAACCAAAGGCGGAAAAAATATTGGATACATATATGAATCCGTCTTATATACCGGCTGAAGAAAAACGTGGCTCGTATTGGAAAAAATTTGCAGCTGACACCTTAAAAGCCAAACTTCAAGAGACTCCAAACACGAATAAAGCTAAAAATGGCATTCTTTTCATCGGGGATGGTATGTCACTTGCAACTGTCATGGCTGCGAGGACATTTGGTGGACAAATGGACAGAAATCTAGGTGAAGATAATACTTTAGAGTTTGAGAAGTTCCCGGTTACTGGGTTAGCGAGGGTGAGTTAATTTTTAAATTACGTCACGTCTCGTTTGCAAAACTCGTAATGTATATTGTACTTGTGCAAAAAACGTGTAACTTTCTTTGATAATGTATTAGCTTATGAGTCATGCGAGGCCAAATTAATTTGTAAAATATATACTAAAGTCGATACAGATCTTTAAGTCGCGAAGGTGTTTAAGGTAAATCCCCCGTGACCGGTTCCTATAGATAAGTATTTCCAACAGCGCTTACATTTTATTGAGGAAAAACTTACTTGTACAAAATATAGCTCCGACATTTTAAGGCTTTGCATATAAAATACTTTTGCGACTTGGTACTGACTTAAGGCAAAAATAGGAGTTATATGTTCAACGTATCCTTTAGCATCGTAGACCTTAAACGAACGGGCAGATTTTGATAAGATTTTTTTGTTACATGCTGACGTGATTAAAAGGGTTCTTGCTAGGATTTACGACGAATTATTTAAGCATTTAATGATTTGTCTTCAGGAGTTACGAGAATAGGAAATGACATTTATTAAAAAAAAGTTGAAAAATACTTAAAATATAGTCCTTAGAGTATGATACCGAAGCAATTTGCATGTTAATAAAAAAAAAGATATGTGAGACACAGAAAAATGTCCAATTTATGAAGCAAGGGAATATTTATTTACAAGAATAACATTATTATTTTGCACAAAAGCAAACTTTATTTCAATAGGTGCTAATAATACCCACTCAAGACTTGCTAATTATTATATCAGCTAAAGGATTAAAAAAAACAGATTTAATCAAATATTATTTATTCAATTTTTCGTTTAACAAAATAAACAAACTAAACATCATAAATTTAAACATCCGGGAAGTATTGTAAAAAACAAAAGAAAACGTCAAAACAGATGTTTTTCCTCGATCAAGGTATGACCAGTTAGTGAAAGTACAGTCGAATACAGAAACATTACTTAATTTTTTAATTTTTTGTGGCACTTAATAATAGCAATTTATATTGTTATTAATATAGGAGCAGTCACTTCGTAGACAAAAAATGGAACAAAAATATACACCTATTACTAAATATATTGTACTAAATAATATTTATTTGCTTTCGTATGCCTTAACTTGAGAACAATTTATCGGACTTTTAATTTTTTTTTAAATATGTTGTAGAAGATTCTTATGAAAAGAAATATAAAGAAAATTGGTTAGATCATCGGAAAATTGCAGAAAATTTAACGACTTTCTGAACTATAAGCGAAATAACAGCGAGTTTGGTAGGGAAATTGAAAAACGTCTTCTACTTTTAAGTATAGTTAATATGAAAATATAATATTAACTTTAATATTATATGGTAATTCTAATTTTAATCTATGTCGAAGTAACAAAATAGGACGCTTAATGCCTTACACAACGATCAATTATCTTATCTAAATCATATACTAATTACTTAGCTGTATTTACTGCGGTTTGAAATGCTGAGATATTGTAGTTTACTGTTTAGTATATTAGCTATGCTTACTCAAACATATTTACTCACAACTAACTTTGATATGTACATAGATGCGATCATTAATATCTTATTCAATGTATAGTACAGGTAACATAGAAGCAACTACTTAGAAATACGTCTCTCGCTGCTAAGAGAAATTCCTCATTAATTGTATATAATTGTTTTAGGAATCCACTTAAATATATAGTACGTAAATGTTGCTTTTAAAGGCTACAACTATGCTCCTTGAGTTAGTAAATATTCAACCAGGTTTCGTGATAACTTTATTCTAGGTAACCCAGCATTCACTGGTAAAACCTAAAATTCATTCATATATATCATAAATATACTCTACTTTATTTAATAAGTGAGTCATTGGATATTTATCTATGGACATGTTTGAAATTAGATGATAGTAACCTTATAGAAAAGGTACCAGTGTTCCCCTTAATATACAGGGTATTTGAGAAGTTCTCCCGAAAACAAAGACAGATGATAGTACTAATGACACCTTTGATGAAGGGACGGAATAAAATTCGATCCTGACTAAAAAGAAATATTTTTTAAAAACGTTTTATTTACGTTATTTCGCTTCATCATGTTAGTCCAGCTGTTTTCGATATCATGCTTCATGTATTTTTTATGAAACTATTGTTTCATTTAAACATATGTCATTTTCGGGAGCAGTCCCCGAACAGCCTGTATAGATAAAAATATTAAGATCTTTGAATTATATTTGAAAAGTTAAATCACTAAAAGATTCAGTAATAAATTTATATTATATTTATTTTTCTAAAGGTATAGGTGGTTCTTTATAAATAAAAATATATTCATTTTAAAACAAATTAATGATCTCTGATGAACGCCTTTGAGGATAATTTTAAAGGTATATATTATGGGGAAAAACTTGTGATAAATAAAAAATCCAAAGCAAAGCTGGTTCTGGTTTTTCTTACTTACACACGTAGCATTATTTATAATGATATCATTATGGTGCAAATAAAACACATACTATATAATTTTTGTGCAAATAACTTCTGTTGGCGACTGTACTCGCGCGATGAACCACTGACATTAATTTTTTACCGTTACTTCTTACATAACAGTTTGGCGTAACCAATATTATATTTCGCCTGTTTTTGCTTGTGTCAACGCCCGATTACCGTTTTTATATAATGTCACAATTCATAGATTAAACTTTCATTTTTTTACTGAGGCCATGGTAGTTTAGCGACTGATATCCCGTGTCTAAGCGAACGTTAGGCAATTGGGCTAGCCGGGGAGGTCTCTACTAGGTATTCCCTCCTAGTACTCTTGTCAGCCAATTTGGATGGCAGAGTCCCTCATAACCGGCTCACAACCGGTCAAAGCAAAAAGAATTTTTATTTTTTATTAAATTCGTTTCGAGTATCCTTTAAAGACAACGTTATTTTTATGCATAAATGAATTTAGTATCATAAACAATTTAAAACACTTGCTAGTAGTCAAGAAATTTTCCTGTGTTTTAATATTTTTATACAGAATCCTAATTTTATGTAATTATTAAATAAAGTTATAAAATCTTACTACCCGTCTATAGATCCTCTGACTCATATCACAATTTGTAATTAAATACTATTATTGTTGTTATTATTCTTAAAAATAAAAATGCAATTTTTAACTGTTTAAAATTTGCAAAATTTAAATCTTTCTCCATAACTTCTTAATATTCCAAAGGTGTGTCCGGTTGTGACATCATTACGCCCAAACGAACGGCGCTTTTGCACTAGTTTTTTGTTAACAAAAATACCTTGGTTTTCACTCATCTTTGAATGGGCAGAAGTTACAAAGGTTAATATTTTTATGAAAATATTTATTAACTCCAGGTGTAATTAAATATATTACAACTAATTATTGTAATTATACTAAATACTTACTATATTATATTCCAATATTATCTACACTACGTATAATCACCGTAGAATTACTCTTTCTAATTGCTTATACAGGAAAATGTATTACCGAACCTACCTAAGATTTTAAGTGACTAGTAGTTTGACCCAGCAAACGTCGTTTTGCCACATAAGTATATAGGAGTTGATCGTAGAGGGTTGAAAATTTAGGCTTGTATGTTAGATTAAATCTGTATCATAAAAAAATATAAACAATTTTTTTTTAAAGTAAAAACAAAATTAGGGTCGGACCACCCTTAACATTTAAGGGGACGAATGTAGCCGATTCTCGGACCTACGGGATATGCATAAAAATTGCATAAGAATCGGTCTAGCCGTTTCGGAGTATGGGAACGAATATTGTGATACGAGAATTTATTAGATCTACTGATCTTGAAGACGTCCATTGGCGACAGGAATCGCTCAGTATAGGTGAGCTGTATGCTCGTTTGCTTTCCTATCGTATAAAAAAATTATCAAGAAGTAATAATTCTTGTTATTAATAGGAATCGGTGAAGCGTTACCTGGTGTTGCCATTATGCGTAAAGTGTCGTGTCACGTCCAAGGCAACATCGAAGGCCGCACGTTCATTCATGATTTTCTATGTAATGTCAACCATAAAATTACTTTACCCTCTTTGATCAGCACGAAACTCACTAAGATTTTTGTCTGCAGTGCTTTTTAAAGATATTTA
>JAOSYY010024315.1:0-10367 GCA_025727935.1 Hebomoia glaucippe
AATAGATAGAGATTAATGTAGTTAGTTACTTTTTCGACTAAGTTGTTATAATATTTTCTGGCTAATTATATTGTTAGCATAATTTTTTATACGATGGGAACTCAAGCGAGCTTCTAGTTCAGAGTATGCAATTAACGTCACGAGACGCTTTGCCAACCTTAAGGCTTAGTGATGTGCTGTCGGTCTATATATAGCAAAGTTAATAAAAATACGTTTATCTATATATCATAGTAAGTAAACCACATATAATAATATATTTATTATACTCGTGGCTATACGCATATACAAAATATATTACGAAGGATCAAAAACTAGTGAGAACGACATACTTCTTGATAAGAAAAAAAATAAATACCAAACTTTTTTTTAAGGTATTGAAGCCTCGGAAAAGTATTTTTCTTTATTTTCGCGTTTTCAGCCTGTTGGCTATAAAAACTAACCGGATGTTTCCTTGGAAAAGGCCTAGACTGTGTGTAGAGCCTTCAAGGCTATGTAGAAAAATAAATTATTAAGTTATCATTAGTCATTGTATTCAAACTCGTTCCCACCACTTTCTGATCCCCCCTCGTATGTGATGTTAATAATATAAGATATAATCACGTTAAAACTAAGCCTTAAATAGAAGTTAAATAAATAATTCTTTGTGATAAAGCAAGGTAACAAGGATTAAAATTACATCTCATATTATTTCGGCTAAAATAAATACTTAAGTATATAACGCCTATATCTATATATATAAAAACCATTTCTTTACGTCTCGCTAAAACTCCGGAACGGCTAGACCGATTTTAGTAACTTTCTCTGTTTCTATCGTTATGAAACATGGCTGGATTTAATATAAAAGTATTGGACAGATTTAGATCTCATATTAGTATTTGCTATAGAGAAATGACGCGAGAGAAACCGTGCGGCAACATTAGTTATAAATGTTTTTGTAAAAGCGATCGCATTTGGCTGTTCTTACGTTGAGTAGCGTTATTTTAATACCGGTAATAGTAACGGTATATTATTATTATATTATCTCTCATTTGTGACTCATTTTTAACTCAAAGGAATGTACATTATTGTCGTATTTTAATATACATTTCATTACATATTAATAAAATAAATTAAATCTATTAAAAGTTTTTATTTTATCAATCAATTTTCGAATATTAGAATTATATTTAGGTATTTTACTAACATCTATAATAAAGGTCAGTTCACAGCAAATCGAAAGCTTTGTTAAGCGAAAAATAGACGTCTATTCTTAAGCCTAAAGGAAATTCATAGCGTAACTCCTAACACCTTTAGCAGAAACTAAAAAGCCAAAATATATCTTTCGCTTCGGTGTGATCTGGCCTTAACTTATAGGTTAGCATAAACTGAACTTTAACCGACCATACAAAGCTCTATTCTCTTAAAAAAAATAAAGCTCAATAACTCTAAGGCTTTTCATGTCTTTCGAAAAATTTCCGAAATAACCAGAAAAATAATGTCACCACATTTGTTTTAATATACGTCCGAGTTTTATATAAATATCTCACCGTCTATATTTCCGAGACATAATTTTCGGAAATTCGTCGGATTAATTCCGTTAGTTTGTTGTGCGCAAACAGAGGCCAAGTACTACACAAAATGGTGTTTTGGACCTGCATTGAACCATTAAACAGACCAACATCCGCCATAACATAATTTACGACGTCACCTGTCAAGCAATTACGACACCTGTCCCTCACCAACATACATACATACACGTACAAAAAAGGCGATATTTTTTATGGAGACATCAGTCAATGAAATTATATACTGTGTTGATATCAATATCAAAGCCAAAGAGACGAGATAAATAATGCAAACAAACTGTCAGGGGTACAAAACATTTTTTTAAAAAATACATATTTTAATCGTAGTCGAGACTACAAATACGTATCGTTTATTGCATTATAAGTCACAATATCCGTAAAGCGTAGGAAATCTAAATAAAGTCTGAACAAGATATATAGAAGTGAAGAAAAATTCGTTTAACGAAACAGAAACGATCTAAGAGCACTTAATTCATGTCAGTTTGTTCAAATTATTCACATTGACTCGATGGCCTTACTAACCTTAAGCAAAGCTCTCACAACTTAAGCTTCAAAAGCTAATCCTAAGCTTAACTATTTCGCCACATTTGAAGACCGAAGGTTTAACACCCCGACTGTTCCATTTCAATCGGCCGGAGGCACGACGATAATCGTACTCCCGCTATCCTTGCCGGAATATATTTCCGATTTATCCAAACTCCTTACAAACACAACCTCCTTTATAACCCTCTCCGAATCCGAATCTTTGATATGCTCGTCGCCATTCAGTTGAACGACTGACACGTGTTCTCTGGACACGTCCTTAGCCCCGTCTTCGGTTAAATCAATTTTGGACACGCCTTTGTGTATTATTTTAGGTAATTCTGGAGATGGATCAATATTATCTTCTCTAATAACTAGTGGAGATTCTGGTTTGATGTAAACAGTTTGGGTCGATCGGACTTTACGAAATCTCATGTCTTTGGGTAGGGTACTCGTTTCTCGTGGTTCAAAATTATTCGGCGATACACTGCGAGTTCTATAGCTGACGTTGAGATTTTTCGGCAGCGTGCTGGTGTTGCGAGATAAATCTGAGTTCGGAGCGCTCTCCGATTTAACTAGACCGATGTCCATGAAGAACTTCTTGAACTTCTCAACGAACGTCGGCGACTTGGCTCTGTTGTAACTCATTGATAGTCTCTCGTTCGATTGCTCCTTTGAGCTGACTTCGTCTATACGTTCTGGAATGTTCGATGTGCTTTTGTGCTTCTCGAGAACGTTCGATCGTCGTTTCCACGGTTTATCGAATTCTTCGTCGTCTATAAACGGTATCTCTTGAAGATTATCGTCATTCCTCGTGTCTACTGAGGCGTCTTTAAGGATTTTGATCACTGGTACCGTTTGGGAATCTGCTATGTATATCTGGGGTACACTAGTACTCGTATTATCCGTTTGTATACCACTGTCAGCCAGACTTCCGTTAATGTGCGAACTACCCGCACCCGTGCTAAGCACTTTAGTCAGCTGATCTGACAGTGTCTCCATTCTGTCTTGTATTGATGTCCTGTACATATTCTCATCGTAAGACGTCCCAGGTTCTCTTATTTGTAGGTTTGGATCGAAATCGATTCGTCTACCAAACGGTAGTCTGTCTCTATCCATTTTTAATCTGTCAGACAGAACGGAGGGATACTCCGTTGTCTTTTGGTGCCTCTGATTCCACGTAGAAATCGTAGTATCAGTGAAGTCGCTCAAACTGGATCTCACAGATGATCTAGGTGACCTGACCTGTCTCATAAAATCAGGATTATAGTCCTTTATAGCCCGCCCGATGAAATTTCGTCCTGCGTACAAAACGCAGAATTAGACGATGCCTTTTTGGGGTCTTTTGGGGGATTCTGTCTCATACATTTCAGTTTATTTCACACAACCCCATGTCACCACAACACTATTAGCACACAACACTTCGGAAAAACGCGGAAAAATCTTTATCAATATAACAATGCAAAAAATAGGTCACACACCAGAGAGGATTTCGGGATAGGGAAAAATAAACTGAAATGTATATATAGCAATAAATAATTATCAAAAAAAAACTGCATTCACTGAGTTAGGAACGGGAATGACTACGTTGTTAAAAAAAATGTTAGAACTACGGTAGCTACAAGTGTATTTTTATAGGAGAAACTTGTTATTTCATCATGCAACTGAAAATATAACATGCAAACTGTACAAAAAAAAAAACCAACGCCAAATTATATATTTAAAAAACATGAAACGCGTAATTCCACCCGAACTCGAGCGAAATTCCAATTAGAATTTATACGAGTAATAACTCTTATTCATAAAAAGACTCATAAGCGTAATTAGTGTTTTAACTAAGGAGACCTTAAAGCCTGTTTTAAGATATAATTGTGAATAACAACAACAAAATTTGGTGATAATACGTACGTACAACAAAATATTTTCGATAGGCTCTTGAGAATTGTGTAAATAAATTATCAAAGAACAGTTTATACACTAAACTACCAGTTGTATTCATAAAATCACTTAACTAGGGTTTTAAGTGATTCCCTAGTTAAAACACACTTATGATCACTTTTTGAATAAGATTATAATATAAAAATACACTTTAGGTTAGAGTAAAAACTGACGTCACTCACCTGGTGTATCGATTTCTTCAATCGGCCTCGAAGGCTTTGCAATGCTTTTCCGTTTCGACGGCGAATGTTTTAGTGCTGTAAAATTTTTGTATGACTGTTAGTGTATTGAAACGAAAAAATCGAACACACGAATTTCTAATAATCGGTTAATTGAACAAAAATCGTGTTTTGAAAATGTTCTAACATAAATGGGGATTTAAAAAAATCGCCACAGATTCGATCAAATTTACCAACAAACTGCATTTTAAATTTCTTAAATATAATCTACTCTGAGTATTTAACAACAAAATAAAGTTAATATTAGGAAAACGGTCATCAGAACTGCTTATTCATTTATCAAAACAAAATATGTTACTATATAAAATTATTTAAGGAATCATCTATTAATGGAAAAAAAAATACTTTTGCGAACTACTCATAATTGAGTCTACAGCCCGTGTAGCAACGTGTCTTAAGTTTGAATCCGGTTTTAAGAGTAGTCTAATCGATTTTCATGTACGGCAATTCCGAACTGAGAATTCGCAGCCTCATTCAAAGTCCGGAATAAAAGCCTTAAAATCTTATCTCAAGACATTAATGTTTTAACTCATTTTAAGACTCCTATGAGACATTTAAGCATATTGACAATACTTAAATTTTAATTCAGACTAGAATCACGTCTAAACGGACTTAGAGAAGCACTTAAATCTCGTACTAAGAGATTTAGAAAACAAAAGTGTGTCTGAAAATAATCGTAAATAAAAAAGCTATCCATTTAAAGCTTGCTTCAGTGAGCGCTGAACTTTATATATTAGAAAGTGATTTTAACATATTTCAAATTCGACAAAACAATATCTAGGTAGTGAAAAGTTGCTATTCGCATCTGCTTACACTAAAGCACGCAACAGATTATAATGAGATGTTTTGCAGAGTTTGTATATTACATCGTTAGACTTTTGTGTAAGCAGAGAAAACCATAAACAAAACATCAAATAAATCACAAGTCGGGGCAAATCGCTAGTCATAAATAAAAACGGCACCTAACATAGAATGTGTTAAAAATGCTGTTAATGCATTTTAAAAAATAATTACACAATAATCGATTTCCAATTTAAAAAAAAATTATCACTTAAAAAACCTTAGTATTAGTAACTAGTATTTAAATAGTAAATATGCTGATCTGGCACGAACGTAGCGAAAATCGTGCCGATTCAAATACTTGGAAATCGACACTGTCTCTCCTGAGAAGCAAATCCGAAAAGTCATGCTAGATTCAAAGATGAGATCAAAAAGTTTAAAGACAGGAAAATTATATAGGAAAGAGATTAGCCAAACACGTCTAACTACACAATCAACTAACAAAAACAACGAAAAATTGTTATAATGATACGATATGCTGCAGGCCTATGCCGCATGGAAGGAACTTATGTAGATTAGAGATCGTGTAATGATAATAATTTGATCGTAATTCTTCCGGACGGGACCCTGGTCTGAGGCGGAAAATTTTTGAGGCGCTCACAAATTTAACTCTATTATCAGAACAGATATTAATAAGCCACTTATAAACTGTTGTTTAATATTACATTGCCTAATTGTAATCTTAAAAATGACCCTCAACAACGTTATAGCCAAAATAGGCGTAGTTTCAGCGACGTACTCGTTACTTAACGTTCGTTTTGTTGTTTGCAAACAGTATGGCCTCAAGTTACTTTCAACGAACAATCCGAATAATTTTGACGTAAGTCTTGAATTTAACGTACGTTAAATAAATAATCTTTAGTGACTAACGTAATTAACATGTTATTTACGAAGCAAGCGGACCTTAGTGATATAATTTGATCAAATTTGTAAACAGGTTTTTGGGGAGTGGTCCCGAAAACGAAGACAGGTGATATGACACCTTTGACGAAGGGACGGAATAAAATTCGATCTTGGTTAAAAAAAAACATATTTTTAAAACGTTTTATGATCATTATTTCGCTCCATCATGTTAGTTCAGCTGTTTTTGTTATCATGCTTCATAGCTGGTTAGTTTTTTTAGTAAAGTAATATATTTTTTATGAAACTATCGTTTCATTTACCTGTACTTACAAGATGGAGCGTGAATAATGTTCATAAAAACTGTTAAAAATTTGTCTTTTTTTAGTTATCATCGATTTTTTTCCGTCCCTTTATCAAAGGTGTCATTAGTATTATCACCCGTTTTCGTTTTCAGGAACAGTCCTCAAACATCCTGTATATGTATTCAACTATATATGATCTCTAGATATATAACCGTACAAGTTAATACTGTATTTATAAAGATTTATAAAAAAACCTTACCGAATTTTCACTCCTCATAATTCTTAGAAAAATTACCGACTTTTTAATTTACAAGGCATACTTCAACACTTTCGCCACGTATTATTTAGTACTATATATTTAAAGTCAATGACGCCTAAAAGCGACGTTCTCAAACATATTATTAATGGTATTCATAAAATTTAATTAAATATAATACTAGTATTTTTATGAGAGAAATGTTTAAGTTATAGACGCGAAACAATAACGTTTCCAAGAATACGAAACGTAAAAAAACTGCATTTATACAGATTTTTGCAATGCAATTATTATTATCCCTAATATATACAATACAAATAAAAAAAAAACTATTCTAATCTTTGGAAAATTACAAAATATATCGCATTTATATTTTTTAGGACTTTTTTATAACATCAAACAGTCTTGGTCACGTTTCATCAACTAACGCGGCCTATGACTTATGTATACGCCTATTAAGACGTGTTATTAACTCTATCAAATTCATACAAGTATATATATTTGCAAGCCCGTTCGATGTACGACGAGAATTGACACTTGTTTTCGAGACAAAACGTCCGGTTTCAGTAGCTAACAGGCTAAAAACGCGCCAGTCAATAGACCAAAAGGTAGAAAAATACACATTATAACAATTTTCATGTACAAAAAATCGAGACGACACATTTACATGCTAATTAGGTACACCCGGACTTACTCAAACCTCCAGTTACACGCGCCAGTATCCAATTACGGACAGTGATACAAAATGGGGGGGAAAAAAAGAAACACATTATTTTCACATGACAACATTATTTCGACGCGGTTCCGTGATTCGTGCATGACTTTCGATACAACGTCATGCAAAAGAAATAACTAGCAAATAAAATTGGTACATGCCGAAAAAAAAATTAACGATCACGAAAAATTATAAATTATTGAACACTTTAATAGTTTAGTGATATATCAGCAAACTGTTTAATTGGGTTTTTGGTGTTGGTGCATCGGGGGTGAAATTCAATAAACTTAGAAACGTATCTACGATGCTCAGTTATGATACGTTGAATCGTTATTATACCCAAATTCGAAACAAAGTGCCATATATTGGTTGCCAAACGCACACCGCTCACCCGGGTGAGTATTCGCCCCGCTCCTCATCCGCCAAATCTAGTCCACCAGCGCGACAACCTTGGTCTAGTCGCGGACACTTAGCGAGCCCAAAAGTCCCGTCACTTTTAAAAGCTGACTAAAAACGCGATAGTCCTTCAGTAGTATTTAAATAAAAAAATGTACTCATCTAACAAACTGACACCGTCATCTGTTCGATACACAAGGAACTTCAAAGTAATCATAACTTTTATAAGAAATATTAAGTTTGCCATTGTTGAATATTTAGTCTACGATTCGAAATAAAAACGATACTATCACAAGTTAGACCAAATTACATCGTAATCAGTTTAACAGTTTCGGAGACGTAACACGAGATTTGTCTATTATTTAAAATAACAAAATATTAAGCAAAATGACTTTTATATATAATTTTCCCCACAAGCATACTTTAACTGAATCTAAAACTAAAATCTAAAAAAATTAAATTAATATTAATCGTTATATACATTCATTTCGATTCTTACACCTTGGTTTACATAATTTATTTTTCCTACATAGTCTCAGATTCTCTACACACGGAGTCTAGCGCTATTCTAAGGCTTTTAATCTCTTCAAAAAAAAAAAAAGTTTTATCTTAGACCTGAAAAAGTTCTCGATGGGACCCATCGTTCTCACTGCGAGCTGAGGTTGACTTAAATGTTGTACTATTAAAGTGTTTATTACTTTAAACATTCGGAAATTCATACAACAATATCCAGTCGCCGTTAGTTTAATGATTTGAACCTAGACTGTTTTCGGGAATTCCCCGTAAAGTATGCACCAACACCAGTCCCCTCTACAACACACATTAGCCTATAGCGTATGCCCTACAGTACCTATATAGCTGGTCACCAAAGTTCGGAATTTGCGGTGATTCCCCTTGATCTCCGGAAGGTCCACTAATCAACAATTTAGTCGGGTTATAGATGCGAATTGGGTTAAATTTTAGACACCATATACATAATACTTTGTTTTATGTAAATATGATTCCATTTTCTATTAATCGTTCATATCGCAAATGTGGGTAGTTACCAAAAACAGCTGCATCCCCACTCTTTTTGTAACAAAAAGCATGAGACTGTGGTAGATAACAAATAAATGACGTCATTTACTTTTATTTACCAAGATGCGCTTTCGAGTAATTTCGAGCATTCGAACATTTTATAGACCAATCCAAACGCATTACTGTCTATGTTACGAGACTATTCTGAAGTATAACTTGCGTAACACTAACCAATTTAGAAAAATACCCTGCAGTCAATATTAATTTTCGCCCGAAAAAATATTGAGGGTTGCCATGTTTATAGAAAATGGAGTCAATACGCCAGTACATACTTAAACACATAAAAAGCATAACATATAACACCTATTATCAGCATGATAAAGATGATTTTTGGTGAACATTCAATCTGTATTATCTCTATCACTTACACCGATTTGTCAAATTATGCAAGTACCCGCATTTAACAGAGACCACAACAAAGGCTGTTACTACCCAGACACCCGAATTTCCAACCCTCGTACATTGGTAATCACTTACCATCAAATAAGTTTGCCTTTTTTAAAAATCGTGATAAAAAAAGAACAAATCCAAGAACTAATATAGCAAACTACCTACGTTTTTAATAAAAAAATGTGATTAAAATCTCGATCGACCAATCAACTTTCACATCCTTTTATCTTATAAACATTTAAGAGCTTAAGTCTACAAGAATTCAGAAAAGATAATTTGGAAAAGAGAGAAAAGATAGAAGCCCCGATTACTTAACGCCAATCTTTCTTTCGTTTGTAAAAATATCGATACTTACACGAAGGTATTTTCTTGAAGACAGTTTTTCCCATGAAATCTAAAAATCGTTGCGCGTAGAAACTAGGTCTGTGTACTGACACTGTGTCCTAAAATCAGATTTAATATTTCAATATTTAATTCTACAGGGTGTTTGGTGACCGCTCCCGAAAACGAAGACAGATGATAGTACTAACGACACCTTTAATAACGGGGCGAAAAAAAACGATCCCAATTAAAAAAAAATTTAAACGTTTTATTAAGTTCTTTAGTGACGTTCTTCTGCTGCCGGCATTTTTATTACTACCTTCTGCCAACAGCTTCGTTTGCGTTCATCTCGATATTGACGCCTTTGGATACGTTATTGGACGTTTAGTATTGATTGCTAATTTTTGAAAATATAATACAGCGTATAGCTTTCCTCGATAACTGTACTATGCAATACTAAAACAATTCTTCAAATCGAACCAGCGATTCCCGAGATTGGCGCGTCCAAACAAACAAACTCTTCAGCTTTATAATATTAGTGTAGATTTTTTAACAAACAACGAATCGTCTATAATGTTCTTTAAAATAACAGACATTCAAAGTTTCTTTGTTGTTTCCATAAAATGTTAATTTGCCCAATCTCTCTCTCTCCCTCTTACTCTCTCTCTCTTTCCCTGTCTCTCGCTCCCCCCCTGTCTCTCGCTATAATCCTAAAAAAGCAAAATATAATGACTTACGCCATCATGGATCATACTCTTCCACGTGTGTTCTAATTTCTTACGGAGCCGATAGGATTGTAATATGTCGATGATACCAAGGAATAGGAGAAGGCGTTCGCCGCGCGCGTTCCTCGCGGGAATGCCGCCCGGCCTGCAAATAAATTAATACAAATCTTCTATTACAACTAGCTATCCCAGCCAACGTCGTTTCGCTACATAAATATATAAAACTTAAGGGTGTATG